>OY978527.1:73411390-73538890 GCA_963854835.1 Megamerina dolium
TTAATTTCGTTTTATGATTACCACCACGATTATCTTGTCCAATAAAATGCCCATTTCCATCACTCTGTGAAATAGCTGTTTTAATAACATTCGAAGTAATGCATAATGTTGAGAGGAAGAAGCTAAGGCAAACGCGTTCTGTTACACCTTTCGCATTTCTCAAATAATAACGATTGGAACATTCACGGATAGTTGTGCCCTTATTCTTGGTATTTCTCATGCGGACCTTTCTCCGTTCTATATACTTTAGAACATAATTTTTCCGGTCAACAAAACTCAAAGCCCAAAATTCCGAACATATATCCTGCCGTGACTTTTTATCAAATTTCTCAGTACATTTTTGCTTACACTTTTCAGCGCATCGTACAGGTTTTGGTTTTTTGCATTTTTTCTTATTCGTTGACAAACATTTGTACGAATGTTTTTTCTTCTTTGATCTGATCTGACTACGCAATGTTCTAGTAGTTACTTTAGATAAAAGCTCATTCTCATTATAATCATCATCATCATCATCACCATCATCATTATCACTCATTTCATAATCGGAATCGATATCATTTGTTTTAATTGGATCTTCAATATCATCATCAGGATTTTGGCCATACTCATCAATATTGTATGCCTCGTCTTCAGATGACAGCATTTCAATTTTTGGTTTCAATTTATATAAAGATATCCGATTCTGTGAAACTTTTCTTTTCTTTTTTGGCTTTCTTTCAAATATACTGTGTGAGACGAAAATGCCTTTTTCATCACGATTTAATTTATTATCAGCATCATCAACATCCATATGATTATTTTCAGCTTTGGCTGCAACAAAAAGTGAGTATACAAAAAATTCTTGTCAAGGATCACTTAAGTAACGGTTTCAAGTTTTTAAGAGTGTAAGAGGGGTTAATTCATGTTCTTATATTGAAATATCTTGTGCACAGCGTTCCCCACCTACATTTATCTTTACTTTGCCACATCTTTTTACTTCCGATTGATCAAATTTTACATCCTTTTATATTGGGCATAGACTTGAATATCGCCAAAATACCGAAATTCCAAAAAAAATTTTATATGAAATAATCTGAGTAGCACGAATACATACCCTCCATATCCAGTTCAAGATCTGACTCTTCATCCGACTCCATTTCAGCTTCCTCCGGTTCAGAATCTTCATCTGGTAAATCTGGCTTTGTATCGGTTTTTGCATCACCTCCAAATGGACATTTACTATATGGACCAAAAAGCCGGACAGTTATGGATATATTTGTCATGCGAGATATTTAATAATTTACTACGCAGTTATTTGCTTACCTTCCACTAGGGAATTTAAATTCACCTGCCGGTACTTTTCCACCGAATTTCTCTATGAATTTCTTCACGAAATCCAACTGTGGGAGATTTAAAATTGTTGGATTCTCGGTGACAAATTCTATGAACTTTTTCAATTTTTGCAACTCTTCGTGTGCGAAGGGTACAGCCATTTTGATTTACAAGTTTCTTTTTAAATGATTCAGGAAGCTGCTGTCGAGGTATAAAGACCTAAGTACTCGAGAACATTTAATTTTCTTGTCGTTTTGGTTGAAAAAATACTAATTTAATTAGCAATTATAATTTTATGAATTTTCCTTCTTTCAACGCACACTCCACAAGGGGCAAAACTTATTGATTAAGTTTCTGCTCTGCTTAATCGCGAAGCTTCTTCTAATTGGCGACATGGCGATTATATTTGGAAGGTGTAGTAAGATCAAAGATGCATTGTATATCCACGCATGGCGTATTTATTATTGCGTATCGCGTAGTTATTACTCCGCAGTGGCGCAGTGGTCGACTTGCATCTATTTCTACTTTGACATTCAACAAAGTGATATGTATGCAATTACCACCACCGAAATAATTATATTTAGCTTGTTTTGTTTTCTTTTTTCACTGCTATTTTTGATATTTGTCTTCAATGAAATTTTAATGTTGTCGTCGCCATGTTCAGTTTGTATAACATTTTGTCGTCGTGTTACAATGATGCGGCCGCAGTCAAACTGTTCACTACACTACTTGGCGAAATGTTGCATTCTTATCACGACGGAACCACTCCGTCCGAAGTTCAAATGTAAATTAAAATATACATATATTGATCAATATTTTCGATATTCATCCACAGAGCACCACTAAACTTTTACAAGACCACATAAACGTCATAATAAATTAGAGACGTGCCGTTATGCAAGTGCATATCTGCCTCAAATTGTAGTATTTTGTTAGTTCCTGTTAACACTAGCCTCTCTATGAATGCCTTGACCATGGTGGTCGTTTTTACATTAGTACAATTGCGCCGGTTTTGTTAGAATTAAACTGCTACAGTGGAATTGAAGTTTTGGAGGGCTATACAATTAATCGTTTGTTGAAAATTTTGATTATTCAAAATGTTCGATTAATTTGATTAACCAAAATGTGGATTAATCAAATATAAAATTACTAGAATAATAATGATTTTGAATATTCCAAAATTGCAATTATTCGATTAATCTGAACAAAATTATCAAATAAAATATTCAATACAATACAATACAAAGTTTTCCAAAAATACGAATATGAGAATGAATTTTAAAATTTTTATTCCCAAAGAACTCGCTATCTTTGTGCCAATAAAACGACATAAATGCAAATCTATGAATGATTCATCTTTACGTTTACTATTTATAACCTAAATATGACATTGTTTGCTACATCGTCTTTAATGTGCACATCTTTGCGTCACAATTTTCAGATAGGCTGCACTCTTATTTGTAAAGCGGTAAAGCTTTCATCTAATGTAAATGAAATTAAAGTAATTTAATTACACTTATTTAATATGTTTTCTTAATTTAATGCACCAAATTGTGCTTACTTACGTACTTATGTGGCCATTGCAAATGAAAATCGATTTAGACCGAATCTAAAATGCTTTTGATTTAACTAAATTTTCACTCTTATTTTGCAATTATTTATATTTTTAATCGGGTCAAGACGTCTAGGTTTGCAAAAAGGTAAAATTCCTGAACACCTGATAGGTTAAACTTAGTTTAATCCAACTAGATTGGGCTTTTAAACTTAGTTCTACGTTGCAATTTGACTGAAAAATTGCTCGAGCTTAAACTTAGTTTAAACGACAAATAGAGACATGCACTGAAAAACTGGCCCTTAAAGTAATATTGTCAATTGACATCTACTAAAAAACCATATTTTTCTAGATAGTCTACTCCTATAATTGACTTTGTTATACCATTTAATATTTTATAATATTTTATATCAGCGATTAGGAAAATAAAGTCTTTTCGAGGACCTAAATTTAAATTTAATAATTTTTTACTGAAAGCTGAAATCTGTGTACCGTTTGCAGCTGTCAAAATAATGTCCGATGATTTTTTAGTACTTTTGAATTTTGAGGCTAGTAAAACTGAAATTTCATCCGCGCTATCTATTAAAAACGTTAATTTCTTGTATCTATCAATAGACGATGTGTATTAAATTCTAAGGTGCCATCCTTTGCCGCCAAAATAATCTGCGGCAATTATTTTTATTATTCTTGTATGCACACGGTTGTTCACATTTTCTTGCTCTATCGTCAAAATTATTGTGGTAATCACACATCCTGTTTTGAGAGTGTGATCTCTCACGACTATGTGAATTTCTCCTACTTTTATTTTCACGGTTTTATTAGATGGCAGGATCGCCAATTGTTGGTATCGATATGTAATTAAATTTAAAATTACTAATTTTTGAATAATTGAAAATGAAGTCGTTGTTGTGGCAACACAAACACTTCTTTTTCACTTATATATATTTATTCAATGTTTAGGCATTTAATTTAAACGATTATATATTTAAATATTAAATGTACTACTAATTATAAAGTAAGTATTAATTACAAACGGGATTGAAAACAAGAGTCGCGCACTGCTCGGATTTTGTTTATTTTTTATTCGAGATTTTAAATTATTTATATTGTTTATAATAGTTTATTTAAGGGAAACCTGCACTTTGTTAGGAATCGATATATATGTAGATCAAGATAGTAATATAAACCATGTGATGAGAAAAAGTAAAAGGAAACAGAGTACGGGGGAGAGAGAGAAGAGAGAGCGAAAAATAGCGGGACGAAACAAATTTACATTAGGGCTGCTAACCCATGCAAACTTTATGCGGGCAGTGCGCTACACATGTTTGGCGTAGACACATAGCTTACCTTGTTACTACTGCCTTGCTTTTTACAACATATAAAATGTAAAATTCTACAATAAAAGTTGTTACATTTTTATTGCTATTTATTAATTTACAAAATCTTTTCATATCTTAACTATCAACACAAAAGTACTAGTGGTTTTTACAGAAGCATCACTAGGATGTGCTTTTTGTTAGCTTTTGTAGTACTTTGAGCCCTTGTTCTTGATACTCTTGTTTTGACATCCAAAATGCATCACGATCCTTAGTTACTTCAGCTAAAACTGCACCACCAATAAATACCATATCCTTTCGTCGCGGTGGATCTTCAATACGTATTTTGAACTTCTAAAATAATACAATACTGGAATCAATTGTAGGTATAGCTAATGACAGAGTTGAATAAGCAGTTAAGGTTGAAATTGAACATTTTCACGCGTATTTTACTTTCCAGGAAACGAGCAAATGAAGCAATTGAGAAAGAACAAATTTACAGTATTTGCTAAAAAAAGGGCTTCTCGATCATGAAACATTGGTTTTACCATTTAAATTATATTGCATATCTTACAATTTGACTACATAATATACATGGTCCAAAGTAAACAGGATTTAAAAAAGTATATCAAAACAGTTTTTTGGCAAAACCGATTTATTTTAATGGAATTCCGACTTATACAGCTATTTGCAGTCTAAAGCCGTGTGTAGTCCTTAAGTAAACGCTCAAGAGAGAAACTCATTAGTTCGTAAGCAAAAAAGGATGAAAAAGTACTCCCTGCAGAAATTATCAAATTGTTGTTGTTTTTGCCAGAAAATATGGGGTTACATACATTACTTTTTGAAGTTGACCTGGAAACTTATTCAAAAATAATTTCGCAAGTAAACTTTTCTTTTGCATTACTTAAGTGCATTTGTATGGAAATATTAAAGGTTCAATTAATTTTTTTGGCCAAAATAAAATTTTCACACCACTGTAAACAACACAGGGTTCGTACGTCAAAACGTTTTAAACGTCTGATTACAGACTACAATTGCCATTAATATACCGTGCAAGTCAGTCCATATACTGATGGTATTTCACAATAAGACGCTGAATTGTTCGCTGGGTCGATTGGACCCCATCTTTTGTGATAGTATACGAATATATTGTAATGTATTATAAATGTTGACAATTTTGGCATGATGTTTAACAGTAACACATACACACTGAGTTATATCAATGACGAGATATAATTGAAATTTGTCCGTGAGACTTACCGCTAATTTATCAATATCGTTCTTTAGCACACGCTCCAAATACAGCTGCTTAATTTCGCGTTCCAAACGACTGGGAAGACCTGGATACATTGTGGAGCCACCAGATAATACAATATGTTTATATAGTTCTGGGCGCATGTCAATATCAGCTGCCTGTATTGTATTAAAGACTAATTCTGCTATACCTTGACCTTCAACATTTATCAAGTGTGGCTGAAATAATGCCTCTGGAGCTTCAAAACGTTCACCGCCCACTTTTATCACACGGCCATCAGGCAACTGAAATTATTAACATCACTCAACTTACTGCTAACCATTCGAAACATTACATTACATTACATGATACTTGTTGTTCAACATACCATATATGATTCTACCAAAACTGTTGTTTCTAAGGCCAATCGTTGTTCCATTTCAATATCATAACCGATGTAGCACAATTTTTCCTTCATCATACGAACTGTTTCAAAATCGGCGGAATGATTAAAAGCATAACCACGTAGTAAAAGAAGCTGCAATTTAAAAATTACATTTCAAAATACTTGAATTTGACCATACTGGTGCGATTAGTCAACACGTATCGGTTGGTAACGGATCAGTTGTTCCGATATAATTCATACAAAAGCCTTAAGAGTGATTAGTCAATACGGATTGGTAGATAACGTAACGTTAGAATTTGTAGAAATTAGATTTTCAACGGAGCATATGTCAAAAAACGACTCATTCTATTTTCTCTCACTCATATTTCTATTTTATATTATGCCTAGCTGTCTCTTTCCTACACATATGTTATAACATAAGGACTGAGCTATGCGTGTATCGCACTCCCTTTTTAAGACGATTTTATTTTTACATTACTTTCTGCTACCTCACCTGTTGACTAATCACACTACATGACCTCAACATTTAAACATCATATCGATTTAAACTGATCTAAATATAGCATAAATATATAAATACAAATAGTATAAATACCTTAATTAAATATCTAGTGATATCACGACCAGCAATATCTAAACGTCTTGTTAGGTGAGGCAAAGCAAACTCTTCGTAAACTGGGCATATGTGTGTTACCCCATCACCTGAATCAATTACTACACCGGATATCAATCCTTGAGCGTACAAAGTAAGTACAGCCTGAATGGCAATATATGTCGAATCGAATCCGTACTTCTCAAACATTACCTTCAACAAATTGTAAAATGTCCAAGTGCAATGATATCATCAATATGACAGCAACATTATTATTTACCTCTATCATCTTTTCACGATTCTTTGTTGGATTCATAGGTGGTTCGGTGAGTAAAATTTTTGTATTTGTTGGATCAATATTCATTTTTTTGGGGCCAAATGTATAATCCCATACGTGACACATATCCTCCCAATTTCTAACAACACCATTTTCCATTGGATAAGAAACTTCCAACAGAGAACGTAATTGAGATGCTTCATCACCCACCATTAAGTCCTAAAAAACCAATTCAAATCATATAACAAAGGCGTTTTGTGTCAAATTAAATTAGTCTGTATAAATATAACAACATACATAATTATTTCAGTACTTTGGTTAAAGTGGTTATTGGCCTTTAATATTTTTCTTGTCTTTTCCCACGTACTGCTTACCACGTGAAGACTGTGTATAAGTATATAATTTATGTACTTTTTTTAAGCGTTTAAACATGCTTTGGTGTAGTTTAGCAATAACAAATTCTGCATAGAAAATGTATGCGGGCGCATCATTTTCACTTAAGCGGTCAAATAAAATGCAAATGGGTATTATGAAAATTTGTTTAAAAGAAATATTCTATGAAAAAAATTAACTAATTTACAACAATTTGATTCACCGACACCGACCGACAATTCGTATTGACAATTTATATGTACGTACATGGGGAACAAAATCCGACAAGAGGTCAAAGCGATAAACAATTTTTAACAATTTCGAGGACGAAATGACACTTATCGAAGACTCAACATTTTTAACATCACTAATACCCATTGGCTCTTTCATTTCTCCTCTCTATCATAAATGTTAATATTAAGAGCGCGCAAGCGTTAACGACACCTAGGGAATAATATACACTTTGATATGGTTAAAATGCAAGTGCTTGCTTTCATAAGAATTCCATAACGCTGCGACATGACAGTTCAAAGCAAACGTTCTAATATAGTTTTCGTTTGGCCTATAGTGAAAAATTCCAACAGCTTTATAGCGGTTCGCGAGAAATACTTTATTAAATTCACTTCGAGATGCTGGAGAGTAGACATTTCGCGACTCCATATTTAATACCTACGTTTAAAATGCGAGATAGCCTCCTAGTTCAATACTTGCGCTGTCAAGAAATGCAGATACGAAACTCTTTGTATGCGGTTTGCGGTCGTATGCATCTCGCAATGAAATGTAATTCCACAAGAACGACGTACGTGTTGCACGTTGTGTTCTTCGATGGGTCTATGAGTGACCCTGCAATAAAATACGCCATCTGAATTAACCAACTCTTTTTCAACTATTTTCTCTATTTTTTCCCTTTTCTAAACGATCCTATTTAAGCCTAATAATGACGCTTTAAAATGAATATAGTTACAGTATTGTCCGATAGCAACTGTACAAGTTACGATATCTAACGAAAATCCCTTAAAACTAATTCAAGATCCCAATATTAAGCTATTATATTCAATAATTTTTAAGCAATTTGTTTTTAATTTTAGAAATATATGAAATGTTAAGGATTCATGTGTATTATGCCATTTGCGCAGTTCCGTTAAGATCAGTTTTACATTAGAAGCGAAACAAATAAATAAAAATATGTTTTGTCACAGAGTTCTTTTAGAAGCGTTTTTATGGCAACTTATTACTTGTGAAAGGATTGCCAATAGCTTGCCGTCTTCATAGTAAAATATATGTGGCACTTGTAAGCCCCGAAGGGCTCTTTGGCGGAACTTATCTTCCATTAACTACTTATTTTAGCCGGTTCCGAATGTCAGAACATCACTTTTTCTGAGCTTTGCCACAGAGTTCTTTTAGAAGCTTTTCCATGGAAAATTGTTCCTGCTGGAAGAATTGCCAAATGCTTGCCGACAGGTGGGTACCGTTCGAAAGAAAAATGTTTTCGATATTAAATTTATCATACTTCAGCCGGGGATTGAACCCACGACCTACAAATCAGAAGATTCATAGCACTGCACCAAAATATCTCATATCTGTTAACTTTACGAAGGTATGAAACGGAAAAGTACGAGTGTTGAATTAAACACTGCTGTTATAAAGCAATTAGCTGTCCATTGTATCCTTTTGTAACTAAGTGCTCTTTGCAGATTTCGTAGTGTATTTTTGTGCATTCATAATTGAAGCACACCTTAATAATATTTTCAGACAGGCAGTTCATCGAGTCAATTAAATTTTTAATTGAACAATCGACTTTTGTCGTTCACACAGTCACCTGTTCGATTAACGAGCTGCCTTAAAATAATAAAATAAAACGTATTCCTGCAGCACTCTAGTAATCATCTCAGTAATCATGCAGGTGAATCATCTCATGCAGCTCTAATATCATTTAATAATAATATAATTTGAGCCCGTTATCATAGCCAATCAAAAATTTTCGGGATGAAAATAGAAAGCATTGTTTTCTATCGTCGGACGAATAACATAACACCTTGTATGTCATTTGACAATTGCCGAATGCATTGGATGTATTCGAAAATATGAAATATGACCAGCACGGATCATTTTTTAAAAAAGAAGTCTCCCTCTAAACTCCACACCCATAATGTCGAGCATAACACCCATTTAAATTGGCTTGAATTTTGGTAATACCTAATACAATTAGTAAAATTAAACTTAATGTCTATATCACATAACGACAACTTAAATCTACTGAATATTTCTCAAAGACAATTTCAAAATCAAATCAAATATAGGATTATAGCCCTTTCTAATACCTTTTCAGCAAGCACTTTTAAAAATCGAGCAATTAACAACTAAACTATGATAAAAAAAAACATTTTGGCGGTTTTTAAAGGATTAAGAAACAAATTTTTTGTTTGGTCCGTGAATCTTTTAACATCAATTTTCAAATAAAGGCTGAAATTTTATTTAAATTTTTAAGGAAAATCAAAAAGGAAAGATCTTCGACAATTCACGTGATCTCTTAATAAAATAAACCCAATAACCCAATTCTATATAAGATACAAATTTTTACTAGTCACTCATTCACTTTGTATGCGCTTGAGATTTGCACGGTGAAGCCCTTAATGTTAAGTAAATAAGTACATACTTACATTCCCCATAGAAGCGCAAAATAAAAAAAAAAACAAACAAAACAGAAAGCAAGAAAGAAAACAAACAATTTATATAAGCAATTCGATTTGGGCAATCAACATTTGAATTCAAAATTGGCATTAATGGACTTTGCGCTTGAATGCAGTTAGTTGAATTTTATATTACGTTAACACTAATCACAATCAATCCATTTCATATGAGTCGTTTAAAAGTAGTTCTATTAATTGCATTCTTTAGATTTCTCAAGCACAAACCAACATGGAATATAATATTAATTTACAACTGTTTACCGAACTCATTTTTTTTCAAATGACTCATTTGTCAATATAAATTTAGCATTAGTTCAGTTTTTTTATAAACTTACGTCAACATGTAAACCCTGTAAAAATGTTTGTTTAATAAGAAAGTACAGAAAAATATATAAGAACAAGTAGTTCAATATTGTTTTCAAAATATTAATTTTTAATAATGACCTTACAGTCGGCCTAGGTCGACCTATTTATACCCTGCACATATCGTGTGTGTGGATAAGGTATAAAAAGTATGCCAATCATGCTTAAATAGGTCTGCATTTGGCAAGTATGATTGTCGCACGATCGCAGCAGTGAATTTGTATAGAAGCTACATTAAATAGTGGGTGTGCGAGATTATGTCTCTATGTTCAATATTAATTTACATACAAAATATTTTTGTTCTAGGTGAAAGATTAAGTAAGTTATGACGATTTAAAAGTTTTAATATTACACGACTTTATATGAAAGCAATATTAAATACTGCGTTGGCACTCCCATTTTTTGGAAGATTTTACCAACTTAATAATCTAAGTACCATCTAGGACGAATATTGTTGTTCTAGATGGAATATTTAGTAAGTTATAATGAGTTGAAATTGTTTAAAATCCTAAATCGTCTCGTTAATTGCTTGATACTTACTTGTATCCTTGCACTTGTGTGCAGAGTATAAATATAAATACGTACATGTCTAATTAAAATATTATGTAAAAACTACACAAATTCTTTGGGCATTGTAAGCAGTATACTTTCTACAATTTTTAAAGTTGCTAAGTAGGCTCCAGTAGTCAGGTTACAATGCCGTTAAATTCGTGTAAACGTAAAATATATGTTCACTGAACGTCCAATAAAAAATCGAAACTTCTTAACAAATTTTACCTTCACTTCGATTTCGCCAATTTTATTTACTGCTCGAATAATTGGCCTTCCAACCATTGACGGAAATATGTGCGCCGGAAAATTGCTGCCTGCATAACCGCATTTAACAAACTGCAATAAACAAAAGCATAATAAACTATTTAGTTTTGAACGATTAAAAAATCCAATAATATATATATATATATATATATATATATATATATATATATATATATATATATATATATATATATATATATATATATATATTATACTTTTATTTGCATGCAATACAATATATTTAAAAATGTTGCTCCTTTATTGTAAAACGTAAAGCGCAATATTTTGATTTAAATCAAAGGACGCGGACCTATTATGATTCATTTTAGAGGCCCAATAACGTGTCAAGTTTGTTTCATATGAATGTTGCGGTAATTATGAACTTCTCAGGTGATCTAATGTAGGCTATAGACCGAAAGAATGTTTAAAAAATTTCACAGACCTTAAAAATTTCGGTTTAATTTAAATAATTTTAATAACAATTCTTGTTTAAGATTTGATACTAACTTCTAAGAACAGTGTGTGTGCCATAATTAACCGAACTTCCAGACCTTTTGTAAGCCTTAAAGAACCGAGTTTTTAAGTTCTTCAGCTTCTGTGATTCCTTAGTAGATCAAAGAGGACCTCCTATTTTATGGGAGTACCTCCGTTTTATATATACATTGATTAAAACTATTGTACACTATATTATTAAACCCAGTCGTCTAAATGAACCTCTATAGTTAGGTTGTCGAAGAAGATGTTTCATTCCTAACCTATTTGTAATTCAGAAGCTTATGTTCACACTCATTGTAACATTTCCGGAAAACGTGAATTTTCACATATTCCACTGTACACTTGAAAATTTAGTTAGAGAATCCATCCCCAGGTTTGAATAAAAGCAGAGAACGTTTAATACCAGAGAAGTCCTACTTTGGCTTTAGAGCTTATTTCTGATTACAAATATCAGGGTCACTTAACAGAGTTGTAGAATACAACGATTTTGAAGAGAGTAATGCCATGACCAGGAGAAAAATTCTGTAAATTAACATATTAACATAGGATGATAGTTTCGAATATTTGTAATCGATTTCATTAACTGAATAGTCGTTTTGTACTAAAATGCATATAGGAGAAATACTGCTAATACACTTGAAAATTTAGTTACATATTTTTTCTCAATTTCAAATTCAGTAATCACTATAAATTATTTTTAAAAACACGACATTTAGATCCCCGGTTGGCCCGACGAAAATGGATGATAATTTCGAATATTTACAACCGATTTCAATAAATGAATATGTAGTCGTTTTATACTGAAATTCATATAGGAGAAATATTGCGAATAGGCTATAAAATTGCTCGCTTTACTGTATCAAATTATGCAGGTCACCTTACAACAGAGTTTCAACGGTAATTCAACATTTGAGGAAGTTTGATGTTGTTAAACCCTGCCTCGATTTGTACTCGACCAGACCTACAACCTCAACTAGGCAGGACCCTTGTGATATCACTTTTTCTGAGTTTTGTCAGAGAGCTCTTTTAGAAGTGTTTTCATGCCAAATTGTTATTGCAGGAAGAATTTCCAATTGAAATTGACAAAGAAAAATGTTTTCGATAATATAGTTGTGCTTTAGACACCGAACCTGCGACCTACAGATCAGAAGGCCAACGCACCGACCACTGAGCTGGGGCATATTATAAACGAATCACTTGCTAAATCAATATGAGCTTAAACGGCTGAGCTATTACGTACACCAATAGAGGGAGCTATACCATAAGTGAGTTTTTCTAATCACATCGAAATGGGTGAATAACATGAAGCTAACCAACCATTCGTAACTTAGATGTCTGTTCATAAACGTTCATAAACGTGGATATCTTATCACTGAGGAATGATTCATACATCACCTATCGTTTTTTTTTTTTTTTTTCAATGTTAAATTGAATCATGTGCACGAATAAGAGCAGCAAAATTTTTTGTTGAAGTTATCTTCTTATGGAATTCTGTTATAATTATTCTCTAATATTTGGTCAACGAAATACAGATAATATATACATAAGTACTTGGAGTTGTTTGTTTAGTTTTGCATTTAATTGGAATACACCAAAAGAAAATTTACAAAAATGTTTACTTGAATATTATTCTCGGACATTATTCAGTTATATACAAGTCCATCATGGTCATTACATACAAATAACATTTCTTATCTATAAGACATTCCTAAAATGTAAGCAAGAATGTAATTTATTTTGTTGACCAACACCCTTATTCTAATTTACTTGTTTATTTTCAAACTCAAATTACTTAACTCCAAACCCAGAATTAACAAATTGATGTATTTTATAATTAAAGTGTCAGTAATTCGCAGCTCTGCGAGATGTGTGTGGTATATATCAATATTGAAATAAATGACTTTTTGATCTTGTATTTCACAGCAAGAGAGCAAAGTATACATACACCGGTTCCATTATCGCAAACTATAACATTTCGTCCCTTGCTGTCCATAATGTAGTGCCGTCACAAAATTGTAAAGCAAATTTTAAATAAACTTCTCTAATTGTATCAAACTTAATTCAAACTTTTTAAAATGGAATTTACTTTTCAACTTCAGCAAAAGAACCAATATTTACTTCACTCCTGCGCGATGAGTCAAAATCAGTCAGATATACTGGAAAAATATCGATATGTCAATATATCGCTACTACAATATATCGATAAATTTATTTTAAACTTCAGGCCAGTGCTGTATTGCAAATTCTAAAGCTTAAAGTCACACCACGCATCCTACGCTTTTTCGCATTCTACGTAGCTGTAAAACAAGCAGAATCAGTTCAGTTGCATGAGGCACGTTACTTACGTCTCCATAGGCAAAAATTATTGTCTACCAGAGCTATAAAAGAATTGAATAATTACGGAATTCACTCACCCTTAATTCATTGAAAAGCTGCATCAACGAGGCTGCACTCTTTTGCTTCGAATTCATTAAAGAATGACAGACGAACCATTCATCATTCTCAAAAGCTTAAAATTATCACACTTTCCCATTCAGTAAAGAGTGGGAATTGAAAAATATCAATCCCATTCTTGAAAGGCTTAAAAATATGATGAATTCATTCAATATTATAATTCTTTTAAACTCTGAAATACTGGAAATATGAAGTTATTTATTACCATGAAAAGCATATTGGAACAAAACCCATGGTGTTATTATGAAGGTAGAGCAACTAGAAAACATTCCTCTTGGATGCGTCATATGTCAGAAACTGGCTTTTTATAGTGTCAAGCAAGTGTTTTTTTGTTTTTTTTTCAACTTCTTCTTCTTCTTTTCCCATGTGTTTGTTGTTGTTTTATTTACTATTTCTCCTTCATTCATGAGAACTTTCTCCAATGGCTCTACCTTCAGTTATATACCATGACAAAACCAATCAGCTGTTATTATTCATATAAATAAATCTGATGTAACAGTACCCTGGAGTTTTGTATTGCATATGCAACAACGCACAAGAATTCCCCCTCTTTTCTGAAAGTAGTCTGTTGAATCGAGCTGCTCAATTTATATACAAATTAATACAAATATGATAGAAAAAAATTTGTTATATAAAATAGCATTTACAACAGCTTGTTGAGGCTCGTACTGTACTTCTGGTGACGACTTTAACATTTATGCCTCTAACGCAGACTTTTCTGAAATAGGACTATCAAACCAAATATCGGATAGTTCTTCCCATTCTTCAACGATGTGTTGACTTTGCGATGAAGAATTCTCACAATCAATTAACTTTTCCTTTTCTTTTGAACACATTTTTAAATTTATCTCACAAGTTTCACTTTGATGAAATTCATGTTTGAAAAGAAATATGCGTATATATACGTAAAATTCTTCAAGGAGGTCAAATTACCAGGAACAAACTTCTCAATTTATTTATTTCAAAGATTACGAAAAGACAAACAAAAAAATTGTAATCCGAAATAAAACTTCTATAATTTTTGCATTTAATACTTTCTTTATATTTAATATAAGCCAATGGCAACCCAGAAATGAAAGATCCAACAACCATCAAACAACAACCATAAACAACAAAACGCGAAGAAGAAGAAAGGCTGTCAGCTTGCTACTGAATGGATATCGCCACTCTCATTCTTTTTAGGCTGCAGCCATCTCCGGCTGCATTCATCAAAATTTCAATTCTGTGTGAATTCTTTAGGATTTTCAATTCATGAATTGAAAACGAATAGAGCTCATTTATTTTTACCAGCCTAAAGATTTCACACACTGAATGCTAGAAAAAAAAGATTCCAGCTTTTCAAAATTTAAATAAAAGAATTAAAAGTGGAAATGAGTTCACACTTTTACAGCTCTGTTGTCTACCATCTGTCATTTCGAGTGATAGATGTAAGTTTTATCAGTAGCAATATTTGTGTGTGGACAATTTTTATCTTTATAAAAGCGTTTAAAAAATGCGTCAAGAAGTATGTTTCCTGCGTTGAAATTTATTTTTCGTATTTGAAAAATAATCTGCTTGTTAAAATCCCATACAAAATCAACAATAAATACCGTGGATTCCATATGGGCATAACAAAGTATTAAAACAGCCGACTTCCTAAACGGTAGAAATAAGACGATACCTCAGAGCAGAGATTACTAAAGAATGGAAACAGACTCTCCGGCTCAGAGAAGTTTCTTTTTCCATATGTATTTGCCACATGCACTCTATTTGTGAGCTCACCACCTATTGTTTTTATTGTTTAACTCTCTGGCCGCTTTTGGCTACTCGTCAGCGATGTATTTTCACATGTCCTTTCAAAATTGTAATGGTAGAAAGGTATGAAGAGTAATAGAAAAGAAGTTGTAATGTATTAATATATATACAATAAACACAATTAATCCAGACAATCCAGCTACAACATTAATTGTTTCATGTCATATTTCACTAAAATTCTCTAATTAATAAAATCTCCGGTGGTACTATTGTATTATTAAGAGCCTATTTTCGCATCCGTGGTGAATTAATTTTACTGCATTATTGCATTTAGATTAAAATTTATGCATAAATTTATAAATCTGTTAAAGTTTTTGCAATGGTTCCAGATAAAGCTATCATCAAATATGGAAATGAATATAAGAACCAACTGCATCGAGTGGAATCAATATCTTCAGAGTCTTTCGATATTATATATATACGATCCACTACGACAATCCCAAGCGAAAAAATTCAGCTGCACTTTTCTCCAAATTAAAGAAGTAAATCAAAACTTCCCGCAAATGCTGTTTTGTGGGCACAAAACTTGACATATTGAGAGCCAAAAAAAACTATGTTGTTTACACTCCGGGCAAATGACACATACTGAAAATGAAAGCTATGGAATGAGGTTATGACATGAATAATGAATATAGTTTCAGTATTGTCTGATGCTTATATCCCGAACTACGCCATCTGTTGTAAATCTCGCATTTTTAATTTGCGCTCCCAATATATATATATGGCATTTAAAGCACCGAAGGGCTCATTGGCAGAGCTTCTCTTCAATTACTGTTGTGCGTGTTAAATTTTGGACAGTATCCGAAGGGACCTACTTATTTTAGCCGGTTCCGAACGGCAGAACCCTTGCGACATCACTTTTTCTGAGCTTTGTCACAGAGTTCTTTTAGAAGCTTTTTCATGGCAAGTTGTTACTGTCGGAAGAATTTCCAATTGCTTGCCGACAGGTGGGTACCGTTCGAAAGAAAAATCTTTTCGATATTAAATTTGTTATGCATAAGCCGGGGATTGAACCACGACCTACAGATCAGAAGGCCAACACACCAACCACTGAGCCACGGCACCAGTCTTTCGATATTAAGTGCTGTTATATTGTGTTCTCTGGTAATTCGGAAGAATTCCTCGAGAAAATTAAAATAGAGGCATTCATAGATGGTTTACGTGATGGAGAGACCAAGCGTGCTCTAGTCATGTTACGAAGGAATACATATGCCGAAACAGTAAGCTTTGACGTATGAAGCCGCCAGTTTGATGTGTCGACCAATGACATGGGTATGCCAACTAGAAGCAGACGAATCAGATCTGATTGAAGCAGTATGTCAGGTAGTCAAGTCAGTAGTGACTGAAGCAAAAACAACAGTTCGACACGAAACCAAATTTATTGGTATACGCTTCATTTGCGATAACTCATGACACATGGCGCGAGACTACCGTCTGCGACGAAAGCGATCGATATCGAATTCTCCAGGAAGACAAAAGAAGGAGAATAAGATGGACAGCGATCGCTCCACACACAAAAATCAGTCCTTAAACTAAATCGAGTCCATTTAGCGGGCGTGAGCTGACTCCAACAGTGAGTTATGCCATCATTCACATCTCACAATTACATCGTCTGCCAAGTAGCTTGGCGATCGATGGAAAACTGGACAATATGGAATTTATTTTAGCCCTGGATACATTCTATAATCAAGAGCGACTTGGTAAAGAGGTTTGAGCCTTTAATACTCGAAGGAATAAAGTTGGGTACGACAACGACTGAGGATGCACAGATTCTGGGTAAGATTAAGAAACGAGTATCTATTGGAAATTGCACGTGGGAACATGACTTCATTGTGGCCGACATCATCGATGATGTAATCATTGGCGTTATCATGATAAATAACGGATTTACGCTAGATTTAAATCAAAGGATACTACGCTATGTAAATGTGGAATTACCAATGAATATCGGTGACAAGCGTAGTGTAAACATCAAATACACACTGACATGTCAACGCCAAGAGGTTCCAGCAAAATCAGGAGCGTTAATTTGGGCACAGATAAACGTGAATGATGAGGCAGGCAAGTTGTGGATAGTGGAAGCAAATAGGCAAATAAAAAATAATAACAGCATTCTTGGAAAAACGTTAATGGAACCGGTGAGAATACTAAATACAAATAATACACTTGCAGTTGTGAAGAAAAGAATGGTGATTGGTCATTGCCAGGAAGTTACTGTCGCAGTTGATTGTGAAAAGGGTTCGTCGATGCAAACTGGAAGATGAGGAACTGTTAGAGCGGAATTAAAAGCACAGATGGTAGAATGGCAGGTGTACTTACAAAACAGCAAAAAGAAAAGACCTTCAACTTTTGGAGGAGTACAGTTCAATCTTTCCATCTAATGGAAAAACTGGTGGACGATCAACCATCGTTAAACATCACGTTGTCATCAGTGATTCTACACCAATCCGTCAAGTAACACAACGAGTTCCATTGGCCAAAGAGATGAAGCCATTAAATTAGTTACCTATATGCAGAATCAAGGTGTTATTGAATTATCAGCGAGTCCATGGTGTTCACCAGTTGTGCTGGTAAAGGAAAAGGATGAAAGCACTCGATTGTGTGTGGATTACAGAAAGCTCAATGATATAATGAATAAGGACAGATATCCATTGCCAAGAATCGATGACACTACGGACGCGCTCTCTGGTGCGAAGTGGTTTTCAAGTCTTGATCTGCAAAATGGCTACTGGGAAGTGGATTTGCAAACATTATCAGAGGTTTGCATCACTTAACAAGAGAGAACAAAGCATTTGTGTGGGGCGAGGAACAGCAGAAAGAAGCAGCTAGAAGAAAGACTTTGTTCAGCTTCAGTATTAGCGAATCCAGTACCTGGTCAAAGCTAACAGGTACTACTTTGGGCTAAATAAGCAATTGAGAATTCGAGCCCTCTCTCGAGCAACGAAAACCACACTCTACAAGCGTCTCATTATGCCTGTCCTTACATATGGCGTCGAAGCTTGGACAATTTCCACCTCAGATGAGAGAATGCTCAGAGTTTTCGAGAGAAAGTACGCAAGATCTTTGGACCTATTTTCGTTGATGGCGAGTATCAGATAAGGTACAACCATGAGCTTTATGCTGACACCGACATAGTGAGGCTCAGCTGGCCTAGCGGCTGCGGTAGCTAGGCCATGTCAGGCGAATGGAAGAAAACGCTCCGGCTGAGGAGGTGTTATATTCGGAACCCACTGGTTCATCACGCAGAAGATGCAGACCTAACCTCCGGTGGAAAGACCAAGTACTGGAGAACTTGTCTGCGTTTGGAATTCCTAACTGGCACCAGCTAACAAAGGATAAAGTTAGCTGGCGAGGCATGCTAGATTCGCCCTAAATTAATTTTCGGTTGTAAACAACACAAATGCATCAAAACGTTTTGAGTACGTTTATGCTAAAAAATGTCAAAGTTTCCAATGAAAATGTCAGATTTTACGATTATACTTTTTAAAAAAATATAAAAGGCAACCCTCGTACAACTATATGTACATATGTGTATATGTCATACACAATATGTACTAATATTCAAGAAATAAAATATCATTACCTTCGCTATTAGTTTCCTTTTTATACCCTGCATAATGCAATATGCATGGTATATTCATTTCGGTCAGATGTTTGTGTCCACTTGAAGGAATCTCCGGAGATATAGACATGGATATATATTCGTGATCAGCGTCGATTAAATTTTCGATTTAACGATGTCCGTCCGTCCGTCCGTCTGTCTGTCACCTGGCTGGTTCGCACGATAACTTGAGTAAATATTGAGCTATTTCGATGAAATTTGGCATAAGTAATCTATGATCCAAGGGTACGGAGGGGATTGATATTGGGCATGATCGGTCAATAACCACGCCCACACCAAGCATTCAAAGCGACTAACCTCGAAATTTTCAAAATCTTTAACTTGCTATAACTCACATAATATACCACTTGGGACAACAATATTTTGCACATAGAGTTATATTATACTACTATATAACCTCGCAAAAAGTGGGTGAGCCACGCCTACTTTCTAGCGTAGCTCCCATACAAAGTGTCTGTACTTCTTTTAAATTGAAACTGCTGTAACTTCTACAATCTTCTGTCTAGAATAACCATAATTGACACTTAAATTAACACGGTAGTCGGAAATGATATGGCAGAAAATCAATGCGCCACGCCCACTCCTTTTTGGGTCTCCCATACAAAGTTGCGGAAATTAAAAAAAATGTTACCGGTTATAACTTGCAAACTATTCAGCGTAGAATAACGAGATTTAAGGTGTGGATTAGTATTGTACGAGCAACTAGGCTCACAGAAAATGGGCGCACCACGCCCAGTGTTTATCGTAGCCCCCATACAAATTTTAAATTGAAACAGCTGTAACTTCGGCAATCTTCTGTCTAGAATAACCATAATTGACACTTAAATTAATATCGTAGTCGGCAAAAATCTGGCAGAAAATCAGTGTGCCACGCCCACTCCTTCATGGGTCTCCCATACAAAGTCGAGTGAATTAAACTAAAATTTTAAGCTCCATAGCTTACAAACCATTTAGCCTAGGACAACGAGACTTAGGGTATGGATTAGTATTGTACGAGCAACTAGGCTCACAGAAAATGGGCGCACCACGCCCAGTGTTTATCGAACCCCCCTTACAAATTTTAAATTGAAACAGCTGTAACTTAGGCAATCTTATGTCTACAATAACCATAATTGACACTTAAATTAATATCGTAGTCGGAAATAATCTGGCGAAAAATCTGCGTACCACGCCCACTTCTTATTGGGGCTCCCATACAAAGTTGAGGAAATTAAACAAAAATGTTAACCACCATAACTTAGAAACTATTCAACGAAGGACACCAAATTTAAGGTGTGGATTAACAATGAAAAATTAATTGGATTTACTAGAAAGTGGTAAGCCACGCCCACTTTTTATATAGCTCCCATACTAAGCCTCGGAATTATCTTAAAATCCTTTTACTTCGTCAAAGTCAACCATATTTCGGGTGTAAATTAGTAGTATATGCAAAAATTGTTTCTCGAAAAGTGGAAATAAAAGAAAAGTTGGATATTCGAGTAAACTTTTTATATACAAATCTACATATGCAGGGTATAGTTTGGTCGGCCCCAGCCGACTGTAAGGAGATTTTTTTAATTAATTTTTATTCGTTGGTAATTCACTTTTGAACTTCAGGTCAATTTCACCACTTGTATAAGCAAATAGGCAAAGAGAAAACTTAACTGGTGACTATATAGCGGTAAACCGGATCAGGGGAAAACAAGAAATGCAATTTGCTCCTCTAAAGTATTAGTTTAGTGAAGGTAAAGAAAAACAGTAGAAAAATCGCAACTTAAAAAAATCTATTTTGCAGTGTATTGATATTCGGATTTTTGTTAAAATATAATTATGACTTTTTGTTGTTTTTTTTTATATGATTACGATAATCATTATTAAAATTTCCATGATTAGGAATAGTAAATTCGTATGTGTGTGTATGTATTGTTTAAAGAACACGATCGCTTCAATCAAAGTCAACATTTTCATACTTAGGAATACGGTAGTATAATTTTTTTCATTTCCACGTGTACAAAAGTATTCGAATACTTCCCGACTATAATTGTAACTTATATAATTTAATTTAATATCGAATATCAAGTAAATTTAGCTTTTGACATAGGTTGTCAATGGATCTCGGTCCTTTTCGGACACCAAAATTTCGCAATCATCATTTAATAATTTTTGCAACATGTCCTTGAATATATTTAGAAATCCTCTTTCTGAATTACTGTGATTACAAAGTATCACCGATGTATTTCTATGATTGGAGTCGAGCACTTCATGATGTGACATTTCTCCAGTAATATACAAATCAGCAGGTACTCCTTTTAGAACTGAAGCTCCAGATCCGGCGCAAACAGCCACACGTTTAATCGGCGTTTCCATATTATGCTCCACTGCTATAGCTACATGCACGTCCATACCAATGTGTCTTTGCACGCAATGAATAGCCTGCCCTAAAGTTGTTTCAGTGCTGAAAATACGTCCACTGCCGCCCCATTCAGGTGTAAGTTGATTTGGCTGAAAGAAAATTGCATATCAAATTATTACGCTTCATCAGTTATGATATATGACTTGATAACAGTAACAATTATAAGTAGTGGAGACTGAGTTAATATGAGACGTTAGTGATTTTTAGAGCAACTCAAATATTAAAAATTGTGTCGTGTAGTGCTTTGAGCCACATTTGAAATACATAAAAACTTGAACATGTTATATGTATGTTCAAAGTAGTACAAAATAGAGGCAAGAAGACTGCAAAAATGCAAATGCCACTTAATAACTTCTGATGGTTACATCGAAAACCGTATATCTCACGACTTTCCTCAATCACAAACTTTTAAGTTAAAATTTCAACATTCCCACATGGCACTCTATCTACCACAATAGACTTTTAATCACAAAGCTTCATTTTGCCCCAGTCGCCCCTACAACAAATATAATTATTTGAAATAAATCACTCAATTACAAATAAACATACCTACATACATGCATAGAAAACAAAAATAATGGTGATAAAAAGCAATAAAACGTCTTAACTTATTTATACTGTTTTGTTGTTTTCTTCTTGATCCACGACTCCTACTGCTTTGTGTGTCGTTTAGACTTCCAATTTTCCATGTTGTTCTTAGTTTATTATTATTAATACTGTGTAACAGCATGCTTGCCATTGATAGTGTTAGACTTGTGTGTTTCATTATTGTTACTGTACTAATTTTATCAATAGCAAAAGTTGAAGCGGTAGAAGGACTGTATGGTCAAGCGGCAGGGGAATGGAAAGTAGCCTATGAATCATCAGGATTACATATTGACAGTAAACATTTACAGACAGTAAATTTGGTTATATACGATGTGGACTTAAGAAAAGTAGACTTTTATTTTGCAGTACGAATCAAAAACCAAAAACTGGCTTTTTCCAGAAAAATAATACCCAAAAGTGAGTTTCAAAGTTCAAATACAACAAATGCATTAGTTTATAATGAACCAAGTAATGAAACCCATGCCACATGGCACGGATCAGTAAATGTACAGGCGCTATACTTCGGATATACTTATCTTTATGTCACTCTACATCCAAAAGAGGGTGACGTCGAGAATTCACAACAAACTCTAAATGTAACGGTGACGCGAGCAAATCGTTTAGATAATAAAGTATTCAGTTACAGTGCCGCTTCTCTTATCTTGCTAATGTTCATAAATTTGGGAACCGCACTTGATTTAAAACGTCTAAAGTTGATTCTGTTAAAACCAATTGGTCCTCTTATTGGGTGTGGATGCCGTTACATCTTAATGCCCTCTGTAGGTCTTGGCTTGGGTTTTATATTCTTACCGAGCGCTAAAGAGCTTCAGTTGGCGTTATTCTTGACTGCCTTATCGCCTAGTGGCGGTTTAGCTAATATTTGCACAGTATTCCTTAAGGGTAACATTAATCTATCGATTGCGACTACGACTATAAATAGCCTGCTGGCGTTGGCCATGTTACCATTGTGGATTTTTTTTCTTGCACGAAAAGTTTACAATGATTCAACATTGTCTGTGCCGCTGATCGATTTGGGTATAGGCTCCGTAGCTCTTATATTGGCACTTGCATTGGGAATTACATTGCGATATTTCCTCCCAAAAACAACAAGCTTCTTAATTAAATTCATCAAGCCATTGTCGGTGATATTAAGCTTGTGTCTCATTGCATTAACTGTAGCAATAAATGCTTTTGCGTTCAAGGAACTAACATGGAATGTAAGTTTATTTCTTGATGTTCTTTGACATTTTTAATGATTCTTTTTAATTCTAGATTTTTGTTGGAGTTTTGTTGCTGCCTATAATAGGATATTTGGTTTCATTTACCTTGTCGAAAATTCTATATCAATCATCAAGTGATTCATTGACAATTGCAATCGAAACTAGTGTACTCAATATGACATTACCAATTGTCCTCCTACAGCACAGTTTGGAAGAGCCGAAATCTGATATGGCTGTGGTAGTGCCAGTGGTTGCTGCGCTCACATCCCTTTTTTTGATTGTCGTCCTTTATATTGTACGTAGCATTTTTGGTTGGAATGTTAAAAGCGACATCGATATTTACGACGAAAAGCCGTTTCTTGTGAATTAAATACGTTTTCATAAAAACTTTTATTTATAATTTATCATAGTAGTTAGGTACTATCACAAATCATATTTGGAAAATCCCTGTGGTTCTATCTCTCACCTATGTCGCAGCAGAATTAATTTTTATTATGGAGCTGATAGACAATAATATAAAGCACATGTATTTTGTAGTTTAGTTGCCTCTCTCGCGATACAATGCCAGATTGTTGTATTTTGATGTATTAAAATACAATTTTTAATATTAAAATACAATTAATCAAAAAAAAAAAGAAATGTAGATTTTATAATGGTATTTGGTTAAAGAAGATAAAATTGTGCATCACTGGCTGAAAAAATTTTACTCTAAATTTAACGGTGCCGTCGTCTTAGTTTAGTGTCGGTTTAGTCGCCTACACATTGCAAATTACGTGTTGATTCAAAGTGGTAATTTTCATAAAACTTCGTAAGGAAAGTGTATTTTTATTATGGAACCTTCAACCACAGGGATTTTACTTATATTTGGTAAATATTTCATTTTGCATATACAGTTATACATATGTCTCTAAATAATTTATAAATATTTGTTTACTGGGTTTATGTTGTGTAATTACGCAATAATTTTTTTTGTATTTATTATTTATTTTATTTTTTGTAAGTGGCTGTTTACTTTAGGCTACCCAGGAGCGTCCAGCCGATGAACGTCGTGTTTACATTACTGCAATTGTGTCGGTTTTATTTGAATTGAAATACTACAGTGGAACTGGAGCTATCGAATAAAGTAGGGCTGTGCAATTAATCTTTTATTCAAAATTTTGATTAATCAAATATGAAATTATTATTAATAATCAAAACTTTCAATATTCAAAATTTGAAAGTATTCGACTAATCAGAATTTTGATTAATAAGAATAAAATTATTCGAATAAAATATCCAAAATATTTGTAACATTTTTTCCAATACAAAGTAGACAGGAAGTTTTCCAAAGCTATGAATATGCGTTTAAAATTTTTATTTCCAAAGCACATTTTAAAAACAAAGAAGAAATAAAAATAAAAATGTTTTAATTAATCAATGTTCTCATTAATCGAATAATTTAAATGTTGGTAAATCATAAATTTGATTAAGCGAATATATTGCTCGAATAATTTGATTAATCAAACTTTTTGAACAAACAATTAATCGCACAACCCTAACATAAAGCGCTTGCTTCTTACTGGTATTATCGCTTCAATTTCGAATTCGAAACACTTTGGACATAGAACATAGCTCGTTGCGCCGATTTTTAATTTCCGATTGGACTTTCGGCGTAAATTTTCCATATTTTTCTGACTGCCTACTGCAGGCTAATGCAAACATGCACTAAAGAACACACATTTTACTATGCAAAAAATAGAACCCATGGTGTAATAAAACTAAGGTGATACGTCGGAGCGATGTTTGTCACAATTTTGACAATTTCGGTAGTCTTACTATTTACAAAATTCGAAAAAAAGGTAGTTAAATACTCCTTTCGTGTTTTTCTCTACAACACAAAGCTTTGAAATCACTGTTATAATTTTTCATCTTTCGCTAGATTTCTTAGTGTTTCCACGGGAATAATTTAAAATTTAAATAGAATAAGCATAAAAACTTGGCGAAATAATTTAAAGTTCATATAGAAATAAATAAACGAGTCGTAAATTTAGCAATACGACGATTTGCCAATACAATTAACTGTTTTCACTCAATTATTCTTTTATTGCGTAAAATATGCCTAATGCTTCTTGTGCCTTGTGCCACAGAACGTGGACAAGCCCTTATTATAAATTCCGCTTAGAAATCTGAACTCCATTAAATCTTAAAAAAGGCCCGATATAAATTTTTATATAATGCGTTTTTGAATCGTTACTCCTTCATTTTATATGTTAAATGAAATATGTGTTTGTAAATTTAAAAAATTTAAACATCAGTTTTTATAACATCGCCTCTCAGAAACTGAATCATCATCTTGCATCTCTACGTTTTATATTAATTTTTTAACTTTTTATGACAAATTGAGAGCGCGTGTCATATATCACTCTCGATATGAGAAAATCTGCAAGAAGTACGTGAGCTGAAAACTATCAGAAACTTGTAAATTGACATTCACCGTTCGTAATTGACAGCTGGATTTATTTGTTCGCCAACACTTTTCATGTTGAAAACTGTTAACAATTGTTGAAAGTTTTTTGTTAGCGAACACACCTAATATTTTCTAAAATGGATGGAGAAAAATTCACAATAGACAATTTTCAGCAGTGTTGCCATCGCGAATTGCCCTAATCCTCTTTTATTTTGAGAATTAACTCATAGAGTTTATGCGGATTAGCTGCAGTTAATGCCCGAGTTAATTCGAATTAACTCGGTAATCCGGAATTGGGCTGCCGTCTGTCTAGGCTATAAGACACGTAGAATGCTATAGCAGGCCTACTTTCTTGTTTAAACGTAAACAAACAGAACAGAACAGAAATATAATATGTATGCAAGGGAGAACAGTCGATTTCTCCGTTGTCACTACGAGTATAACTTTTGACAAATTTATGTTTTTACGTACGGCAAGTACGGAAGGGCGGTACGTCGGTGGGTAGTTGAACCATTAGGTAGACACTTTGGAAGTGACTCACCGTCAGTGCATACCAAAGACGCGCGCTCTAAAATTGACAGCGAAAAAAGACGCGTGAAAAACAGTTGACGGCAGGGTGATTATTACAACACTCCTTTAACCAATCTATAACACAAAATATATATATAAAAAAAATTACTGACAGTTCAAGCAATATTTGCGAGATAATAGTTCCGATAGTTTTTGCTTTCTATGAGCAATATGCGGTCTCTATTGGCAATATGTTGCCTGATAACATTATCATTATAAAAACTTTTGCTGTGGAGACGCAGCCAAGAGATATTTTATATTCTACCGCACTAGTAAATGTAAAAATTTGACACCGGAAAATGATGTTAAGACATTTCATTTCACAAAGTGGATTTCAACATTAAAGGATTAATCCCAATACACCAATAACTGTTTGAATCTATAATATTTTATCAATTTTACAGGAGAGTCTTATTAAGTCTTTAACTGCAAACAGAAAATTATCAAAAATTTAATCAGTTCGAATTTTCAAACTTTCACATAATCAAGATCTAACTATGTCGAAAAATAATCTTTTGGGTTCTTTTTAGAAAAAATTGCGCGTTAAATGAATATAAAATATATTGGCATATATTCATAGTCACAATTTAGTTCCAACTTGTATTAGCGTCGAAGGCATAATAGTTAGGAACGGACGTAGTGCCATAGAAATATTGGTGGAAATAATTACAGTCCTAAGTTTTTATTGCTCAAACACGTCGATCGTAAATCGTTTTTTACTCTATTCAGCGTTTAACGGCAAGAAAAAACAATAACAAGGATGTAGTAAGAAAGAAAAACCAGTAAGATAATGTTCGATTTGAAGAGTACAGGAGTTCAAATCTTATGCGACTATTACGGATGACAACTCAATTTGCTTGAGATGCATGAGAACCAGTCGAATTATCGATAGCATGAAATCAGATGATTTGATTTGAATGCACGACGGCGACTGAACCGGCAACTGCTAACTACCAGTTGCATCTCAGACAAGGCAACTAGATAGAGTTGCCATTCGTAATAGGGGCATTAAACATGCAAGCGGCTTAGATTAAAATTCAGCGCCACTAAATGAGATTGTAACTGAATTTATAAGCTTAATTACACAAATAAAAATATAACTTACTACAATTGGGTTTATTTCATTATGAGGTAAAGCTGAAGACAACCAATCGTTTACACCACCAGGCACACTATCCCATGCTGTATGAGGTGAGTAGAGAGCAATCGACTCTGCTAAACAAATTGATATAATCCGCTCCTTCCAGTTGCTGCACAATTAGTTCTCAATCGTTAAAAATGTTACTTGTATATTAAAAATACATTTGCTTACCTTTGTGTAATTCGTTTAAGTGGAGCAAATATTGGCGGATGGTAAGATATTATCATATCTATTTGTTTGCTTACAGCTTCCTGCACAACCGGTTCTGTTAAATCAATTGTGAGCAAAATTTTTGCTATATTGCTACCAGCAAACAAATAATAGGCATTATATATATATATATATATATATATATATATATATATATATATATATATATATATATATTTATATATATATATATATATATATATATATGTGTATATATGTATATATATATATATGTATATATATATATATATATATATATATATATATATATATGTATGTATATATATATATATATATGTATATATATGTACATATATGTATATATATATGTATATATATATATATATGTATATATATATATATATATATATATGTATATATATGTATATATATATATATATATATATATATATATATGTATATATATATATGTATATATATATATATATATGTATGTATATATATGTATGTATATATATGTATATATATGGGTGCCGTAGCTCAGTGGTTAGTGTATACGCCTTCTGATCTGTAGGTCGTGGTTCAATCCCCGGCTGATGCATAACAAATTTAATGTCGATAAGATTTTTCTTTCTAACGGTACCCACCTGTCGGCAAGCAATTGGAAATTCTTCCGACAGTAACAACTTGCCATGAAAAAGCTTCTTAAAGAACTCTGTGACAAAGCTCAGAAAAAGTGATGTCACAAGTGTTCTGCCGTTCGGAACCGGCTAAAATAAGTAGGTCCCTTCTAATACTGTCCAAATTTAAGATACACAACAGTAATGGAAGAGAAGCTCGGCCAATGAGCCCTTTGGGTCTTTAAGTGCCACATAATTATTTTTATTTTATATATATATATATATATATATATATATAAATGTATATATATATATATAAATGTATATATATATATAAATGTATATATATATATATATATATATAAATGTATATATATATATATATATATATATATATATATATATATATATATATATATATATTCGGCACTTGACCGAACTTCACTTTCAGTACTGTTGTGCGGTTGTACGTGTTAAAATTTAGATTGTATTTGAAGGGGCCTACTTATATAGGCCGGTTCCGAACAGCAGAAACATAACTTTTTAAGCTCTGTCACAGTTTTTTTTTGGAAGCCTTTCCATGGCATGGTAGGTTCCGTTCGAAAGAAGAATCTGTTCTATATTAAAGTTGTGCTGTGTGGTGTAGGTTTCAAAAAACCCTTGGTAGTTTTTCTTCCAGTTTTGTAGTCATAGTCTCGCGCATAGAATTCCAAAAAAAATTCTTTTGCATTACGTATTTACCGCTCTTTGTATGGCTCAATAAGAAGTCCAACGTTATCCCATTTTTCAGCGATGCTGGACGGCGAAAATTTCTCTAATTCACTTAAGACATTCTTAAGGATCCTCCCTCTATACATGATTTTACGACCAAATTAGCTCCTTGTATAATTATATAAAAGTACTAAATCAAACCACGACGTATTTTTTTATATGTTGTCAAACCCAAGCAATGAGACATATGGGAATATTAAAATTAAATGTCTTAAGGCTCATTTATAGATACTTAACGTAAAATAACTTTAGGGTCAACTATAGATACTTAGCATAACTTAATTTAAATTAGAAATCAAGTCATAATACTTCTATGCTAATTTAAGATCTGTTTAGAGTAATAAAATGCACAGATCGCGTAAAGTAGATGATTAAGTAACAGTTTATCTTCATTAACTTGGGGTTTACACAAGACAATTTTGCCAAGACAATAGCCAAGACAATAGCAATACGCGGCATGAACACGCGAGCAGTCAGTGCGGCATTCTCAGAGTTGGAAAGAGAGTCGCGTCGGATGGGTCTTACGGTGAACGAGGGCAAGACGAAGTATCTAGTGTCAACAAACAAAGAGTCCCGGCGTCTTGGACATCACGTCACTGTTGACAACTACGCTTTTGAAATAGTAAGGGAATTTGTCTATCTTGGAACCAGCATTAACAGCAGTAATGACGTCAGCTTGGAGATCATGCGTAGGATAACTCTTGCTAACAGGTGTTACTTTGGGCTGAGCAAGCAATTGCGAAGTCGAGCCCTCTCTCGAAGAACGAAAACTACACTCTACAAGTCTCTCATCATGCCTGTCCTAACATATGGCGCTGAAGCTTGGACAATTTCCACTTCGGATGAGCGAATGCTTGGAGTTTTCGAGAGAAAAGTCCTACGTAAGATCTTTGGACCTATTTGCGTTGGTGGCGAGTACCGAATAAGGTACAACCATGAGCTGTACGAGCTGTATGACGATATTGACATAGTAAAGCGCATCAAAATCCGACGCAGAAGAGGAAGACCAAACCTGCGAAGGAAGGACCAAGCACTGCAGAACCTGACGGCGCTTGGAATTTCTAACTGGCGCCAGCTAGCAAAGAACAGAGATGGCTGGCGAAGCATGTTATTTTCGGCCTAAATCGATATTTGGTTGTTATGGCCACATAAGTAAGTAAGTAATAGCAATACATTAACTTTTTTACTAATGCATTCACACGGCTCTCGCTGTCTTCGTCACTTTCTTTGATTTTTCGAAGATATCTCGGTAACGTGTCAAAAACAAAACCAAAACAGAGCACGAAAATCGTACAAAACGACACTAATGACGGTTGCTGAAAAGTGTATTGGCTTTGTAGTTGTATGGACGCCCCTATTACACAAACAAATTTTTTCTTCTTTGATAACTAATATGTACACATACTCAATTGTCTTGTCTTAAATTGTCTTGTGCAAACGCATCGTAAGTTATGCTACTTTAAGTTTCTGTAATTGAGCCTATAGTGTGTGAGAATCGGTAAGGCGGCTGTTATATTGAAAATTATATGATTGCCAATCACGACAATATTACGCTCTTTATTTTGTGACCGATTGCTATTCAAATAATGAATGTTAGTTCACGGGTTTTCGATCTTCAATCACAGAGGCGCTTTTTTCCACCTTATAAAGTACTTTTTAGTACTTTTTTCCATTTGACAATTTTTCTACGTCATTTGTGCATTTGTATTTGGAAAACAGTGATATGTGTTTGAAAATTCTTGAGCCTTGTAATGAATATGCAAATAAAGTGGTATTTTGGTGAGAAAAACATAGGCTAGTAATATGAAAGTGCTTACCTCTTGTTAGTGAGTAAAAAATAATAAATATGTGGCACTTAAAGCCCCAAAGGGCTCATTGGCCAACTTCTCTTCCATTACTGTTGTGCGTCTTAAATTTTGGACAATATTAGAAGGGATATCACTTTTTCTGAGCTTCGTCACAGAGTTCTTTAAGAAGCTTTTTCATGGCAAGTTGTTACTGTCGGAAGAATTGCCAATTGCTTGCCGACAGGTGGGTACCATTCGAAAGAAAAATATTTTCCATATAAAATTTGTTATGCATCAGCCGGGGATTGAACCACGACCTACAGATCAGAAGGCGAACACACTAACCACTGAGCTACGGCACTCACTTGTTAGTGAGTTGTAAAAATAAAACGCTCGTGTAAAACCAGATGCGGTAAAGCCTTGACGTTTCGGTAGATTAAATAAAGGATCAGTTGCTTTTATTTCGAATGAAGGTCGGTTACTAGATAAACAAGCCTAAACATATTTGATTTGTATAGGCTTGTTTGGTTTATTTAATATATTTACTTATGTGGCCATAACAACCGAATATCGATTTAGGCCGAAAATAACATGCTTCGCCAGCCATCTCTGTTATTCGCTAGCTGGCGCCAGTTAGAAATTCCAAGCACCGTCAGGTTCTCCAGTACTTGGTCTTTCCACCGGAGGTTAAGTCTTCCGAATATAAAACCTTCTTAGCTGGAGCGTGGTCTTCCATTCGCTCGACATGACCTAGCCAGCTCAGCCGCGGGATTTTGATGCGCTTTACTATGTCAATATCGGCATACAGCTCGTACAGCTCATGGTTGTACCTTATTCGGTACTCGTCACCAACGCAAATAGGTCCAAAGATCTTGCGTAGGACTTTTCTCTCGAAAACTCCAAGCATTCGCTCATCCGAAGTGGAAATTGTCCAAGCTTCAGCGCCATATGTTAGGACAGGCATGATGAGAGACTTGTAGAGTGTAGTTTTCGTTCCTCGAGAGAGGGCTCGACTTCTCAATTGCTTACTAAGTCCAAAGTAACACTAGTTAGCAATACCTGTTAATATAATCAAAGATATAATTATATTTTCAATACGGTTTTATTTCATCTAATCACATCGAGTCAATTCTACTTATCTTTAATTGTTTTAACAACTTGTATTAATCTCATCATAAATATATATAAAATAGGAAGAGTAAAGACTAAAACATTTGTATAAAAAAATTTAAATGAAATATTTTGTTTGTTTTAAAACGTCTTTATAAAAAAGAACTTACATTTAATTTAGAAAAGACGATCAAATATATAAAATGCGACATATAAAAAAAAAATTAAGTAACGTGCAGTAAGTATTGCTATCATGCATTTTCGATACCATTTTCTCTAAAAGTATCAAAAGTTGCTCCTAAAAGGCACAAATTCACTAAAAAAGGCACAGTGCAACGCTTGCCGTGACCTCCTGTAACCTTTTCGGTCAGTTCTTACTAACTTGACTTCGCTCTCAATTTTTCATTTTACATTGAAAACATATTCGAAAGTACTCGTAGTAGAAATTCGAGATACGGGTTCAATGGCCCGACCCATTACAAAGTTAATTGTGTTACCCTGTAGCTAGAAGGTGTTTTTCTACCATCTACACATTCTCAATAACTCTCTATTTTTAGTCAATATGGCCAGAGGGAACAATAACAGTATCAAACCCACCCGACGCAGTCTACACAGCCTAACACATGCTTTTGATAAATATATGTAAAAGCTCCAGTCATGTATATCATCGTCTCACAATCCATCGTCAAAGTCTCACACCGAACACATCTGTTAGAGATAGTGGTGAGAGAGCCGCAATACCAATGAAGGAATTCGCCTGTAGCTCAAAAGGACAAACATCTAGTGATCACTCAAACCCCACGAGTCATCAGAGTGTTAAACGATCGACGCAGCAAACTTCGCATCGTATAGTTTTTGCGCTATGTGATGCAGATCATAGGCTTCTCACTTGACCAAGGTTCGAGCGCCTGAATCTGACGGAGATATCGATATTGCGTGAATTGCTTGGCAAGATTGTACCAATTGGAAGAGTGCTTAAGTAATCGAAAGTGCTGTATATGTGATAGGTCTATACGGTCAACCTCAGCAATGTAAGATAGATGCGCGAACTTTGAACACCTAATGTGACTCCTGGTGACCAAGGTTCGAGCGCCTGAATCTGACGGAGATATCGGTATTGCGTGAATTGCTTGGCAAGATTGTACCAATTGGAAGAGTGCTTAAGTAATCGAAAGTGCTGTATATGTGATAGGTCTATACGGTCAACCTCAGCAATGTAAGATAGATGCGCGAACTTTGAACACCTAATGTGACTCCTGTCATATTATCTCGTCTGACCCTTCTGCCAACTGCTACCATCAGAATTCATTATAAAGGTACCATGTATGAACGTTAGTTAACCCCTCCTGACCCAATTCCATCGTGGCTTCTGATCTATCGGATGTATATCGATATATTGGTTTCCGACGAATTGCCATATAGGGAGGAGATTATGACATCTTTCGTCCATTCCTTCGAGCATTTATGGCTAGTAGATGTTAGTATAACTACTTCGGCGACGGTAATGGTAGAGCTTGGAGCAGACGCAGATCCGCAGTTAATCAAAAGCGTTTATTGCCCAAAATTTTGGAACGGCGGTAGCAAATAACACCATTTTCCGATGTACCCTTACCGTGCCTTGCAGAATTTAAGGAAAAGGACACAGTTTCAAAAAGTAACACAATGAAAACCATCTCAAATATCTTATGACCACTTATTAACATTTTATTCTTTTTTTTAACCTTTCTTTTTCGCAGTTCCAATATTTTGGCGACTCGCCCAAAATCGTATTATGAACAGCGAGTCGCCAAGCTGCAACTCTACTAGTGCATAGGTGTGTGTGCTGACCGTCAAATGTTTGTTCACTTTGTGCACGATGGCAAACAGGCAAAAAGAAGCAACTGAATTGGTTACAGGGTTTCTAAATATATATTTATTATTATATATATTATTACTTTACCACCACACTTATATTTCTTAATTATTAATATAAATTCACAAAGTAACCAATGTAAAAAAATTTCACGTTGAAAACTGTAATTTATCTGTGGTTGACATTTGAATTGTCATTTTTCGTTATGTTGATTTGGCAATACTGATGCTTATAACCTAGACAGACAGCAGAATGCCCGAGTTAATTCGAATTAACTCGGGCATTAACAGCAGCTAATCCGCATTAGCTCTAGAGTTAATTCTCAAAATTAAAGAGGATTAGGGCAATTTTCGATGGCAACACTGCTGAAAATTAACAGCTGTTTTCTATTGTGAATTTTTTCTTGATGCAACTCACAAAATTCTAGGTGTGTTCGCTAACAAAAAAACTTTCTCCAATTGTTAACAATTTTCGATAAGAAAAGCGTTGGTGGACAAATAAATCCAGCTTTCACTTGCATACGCTGAATGTTAATTTACAAGTTTCTGATAGTTTTCAGTTCGCGTACTTCTTGTATATTTTCTCATATCGAGAGTGATAGTCAACAGAAATTGTAATGTAAGTAAGTAATAGTAATGTAATAGGCTAGACAGACGGCAGCCTTAATTTGTATTAACAGCCTTAATGCACATTAACTCATGCATTTGCTTTATCCAAATGCACATTAACGCCATAATAAATGCACAAAATTTTCGTGCATTTAGCTGAATTTACTAATTTCGACATGGCAATTCCGTTAAAAATTGGCATTTGGTTGCTATTGTGAATGGAGGTTTGCATTGACAAGAGGAAGAAGAAAAGAAATTACAAAGCGCAAGAAGAGAAGTAAGCTATTTTTGTTATAATATATATGCAAATATGTATATTAACAAAACTATTTTTTTCTTTTTTTTAGATGGCATCGGAAAGTCTGGTGTACCAGCGATGAAAACAAATTGCTGGACTTGTGGGCTGAACGGGCCTGAGATTTGCGTCGCACCAGACGCAATCTGCATATATATGTAGATATCTCAATCGAAATGTCCGCGAAATTTACACCGAAGTTGCATTGTATTATTTTTTAATTTATTTAATAGCAATAGAATTAAATTGCTGTTGATTTTCTAAAAATAGCAAAATCGCCAATAAAATTTTTCTTTTATCCATTTTAATTTCACTATTTTCAAGACTTCAAAATCAGATGTCTAAATGCACAAAGTTGTCGTCTGTCACTGTGAATTTCAAATGTGCATTTATGCTTCTTAATGCAAATTAATTTTGTTGTCTAGGCTATTAAGCGAATCAATCCATTCGTCAACCATAATAGCAAAAAGTAGCCAAATTCTAGTGGGTCGCGAACCGTAATAAGTATATAAGTTTTAGTACTTCGAGCGAAAAAAAAACAATTCAAGCTAAATGGAAATATTTCAGTGTTGTTAATTGCTTACATATCATTTTGTTGCATGTTAAAATAGAAATATAGTGAAGTCGACTATTGCACTAATTGTCATACTGTTGCGATGTCGCAGTGCTGCAGTCAATTCGTGCGCCTACATAAGAAGGAATGCCATCTTAGTGTTGACAGTCGTCGTAATGTTGCAACCACAATCAATATGTTTACTACTTAAGGCAATAATAATAATTTGGTGTAGTTGTGCGCAATTTCATACCCCAACAAACCAAACATGGTTCTAAAAAATATCAATCACAATAAAATTAATTACGAGTAGGTGACATGTCATGAGCGTCATGCAGTCTTCACTTATCAGTTGTCGAGAAGCGCCGATTTTTTCGTTCTATCTTATTTTCGTAGTTTACTTCATTTCTACGGTTCGTTTCGTTCGTTATATTTCTATTTGAATTGCAAAAGTAAGCAAATAGAAATCAGAGTAGGCTTTGCTTTTTGCTTCGTTTTTGCTTTTACTCGGTCATTTAGTAAGAAATATTTCAGTTCCGTGGGATCAATTCGAGTTTGCTCCAGTTATTTTTAGGTAATTATGGAAATTCATACATATATTTGATTTAATAAACATAACATGCATTTCAGTAACAACTTGCCATGAAAAAGCTTCTAAAAGAATTCTGTGACAAAGCTCAGAAAAAGTGATGTCACAAGTGTTCTGCCGTTCGGAACCGGCTAAAATAAGTAGGTCCCTTCTAATACTGTCCAAATTTAAGACGCACAACAGTAATGGAAGAGAAGCTCGGCAAATGAGCCCTTTGGGGTTTTAAGTGCCACATATTTATTTTTTTTTTTAACATGCATTTCATCTTATATTCCAGAATTTTGTTATGACTGTATATTTATTTAGGCATTTTGCAAGTTTACTGGGGCAATTCAGTGTTTTTCCCTTAAGCATTTGGCAAGTTTGCACTGTCTGGGGCAGAGACATCTGTGACTAGCTGCATGATATTTCATGCAATAGTCACTTAGGAAAAAATGCAAATCTGTATGAAAAAGTAATGAAAAACTTCCATATAAACGTCAGCAGATGTCACTTAGGACATAGCCTAACAGTAAATGACACTTAAGTCCCTTCGGGAAGACTTTCGCTACGGGGAAGCTTACACTGTGATACCGTCTCATCAATTCGGTTTCCGACTACAGCATGTGACAATGGAGCAAATCCATCTATAGTAGATCTTCAAAATTCTTTCGAACAAAAATTATACTGCTCAGCATTATTTCTTGAAAGCTTTTGATAAGGTGTGGCACGACTGGTTTATGCACAAAATCAAAACTCTGCTGCCGAAAAATACGCATGATCTTTGATCAACTACATACGCGGAAGAAGCTATACTCTGAGGGTAGGAAACTTCACTTCACCACCACAATTCATTGAGGCAGGGTGCCACAAGATATTGTACTGGGACCGCTGTTATACTTGTTGTACATCTCCCACTTGCCGACCTCAGGAAAAATCATAATTTCGACAGTTGCAGATGACATCGCTTTTATGAGCAGCCACCAAACCCCAATTATTGCCTCACAAATTTTGCAAAAACATTTGGAGAGAGACGAAGTGTGGCTCTCAAATTGGAGGATCAAAGTCGCTCAGTCGAAATTTGTGCGTATTACTTTTACCATATATGAGTACTATATGAGACGCGCGGTGGTACTTAAAAAAACATCGATATACACCGACATCTGCATATAAAAACAATTTAAGAATATCTTAAAATCGTTGAAGTGGTTATGGCCGAAGTCTAAATAGTCGCCCGAATGAACTACCAAGAAAAAATCACCACCGAACACATTTTACTGAAATACGTTCTATGTAATGTATTTTTTAATTAATTATTAATGAATTATATAATACATGAAATTATTTAAACACTCTTATGAAGTCTATGCGCTACTCATTTGAATCGTTTGCAATTTAAGATATGTTTGCGTACTTTTTAAAATCTCAATAATAAACTTCAATAAACTGAATTGTAAAAAAAGGTTACACATGCAAATCTAAGAATTCAGAAAGGCTTGAAAATGGCTGTAGGAGGCTTTAATATTGTTACGAGTGTCGATGGTGAATCATCACTAATTGTGAATATCGCGGACAATAGAGTGAAAAGGAAGCATCTAAACAAATGCCAACTAAATGAAATATGCAAGAATCAGAATAAACCAATAATATCATGGTCCAATTACAGGAGATCACACACAATGAACACAAAAAGGGAACAAGTATAGAATAGCCCACTGAAAGGAAAAGAAATTCTTCGTATAGAGCCTATTTTTGTGAATATAAAAAATATGTACTTATGTGATCTTATTTGAATTTAAATCGCTATGTTAACTTACAGCATTTCCTCTGCTGGTCATGGCATTGCTCTCTTCAAAATCTCTATATACTGCAACTCTGTTAAGTGACACTGATATTGTAATCAGAAATGAGTTTAAAAGCCATAGTAGGACTCCTCTATACACAATAACAAATGGAGTTTAATTTCAATAACATATTATATCTAACAATGCCAGAAAGTATTAGAGTAAAACCATACTGGTATACGCCAAAAGAGAGAGAGAGGGAGAACATTGAGAAGGGTAGGTATTCTATATTTGGAATTAATTCAAAGATTTTCTTGAAAATAAACCATGGAATTACATTTTATACTTTTTGGGGTTTTAAAAGAAAACTGAAATGGTTTTGGAACAATCTGAAAATTGGAATAGATTTAATAATTTTCTGGAATTAAATTGGATTAGATTTATTATATTGTTGGTATTAAAAGTAAACCCTTAAAGGGGTTTCAAAGCGTACAGTGCTTTTAAAAAATAGCAGATTTCGCGTAAAGTTACGGAGAAATTCAACCAAAATTCTTATAAAATTTGATATTTTTAAAAATTTTGATTACTTACTTGATGCAACTGTTTCATTCCTTGAGGATTCCTAACTTTCAGGATTAGCAATTTATTTATTAGCTTAATGCTTTTTTGGTTTTGTTTTTAAACCAACAATACTAAAGTTGTGAGTACATTAAATGTAATTGTGATTCTTAATACTTTTTTGGTTTTGTTTTTTAAAGCAAAACTAAATAACTAGAGGTAGAGCACTTTAATGATTTTTGGCCTTAAATTAAAGTTAAAAAGTATCAATATTTTGAGAACAAAGCGTTCAACTCTGATTAAAGATTTTTTTAAACCATTTTGGATTTAATGAACTTGCAAGAATATTTCATAGTTTAAAAATAATGACCCATGGAATAACTAAAATGAAAAATTTAGAATTTATGAATCGATATTACAACTCTCAATTAAAAATTAGAATTTACTTATATCTATTTGACAATTGGACCCAAACAAAGCCCAGAACCGTCCCCGTTCTGGTTTTTCATGTGCCCAATCGTATTTCGCCCTATTCCTGGGAAAACTTTGAACATCGTTTGATTCGGCCAGCGTGGAACTACCTTTATTTCTTCCTTAAGGTCTACGAAAACGGTTATGGTGGGGTAAGACAACGTATTTAATAGGCTATCGCTATATGTAAAGAAATTCAGGCATATGTTAGTTAGTTATAGCTTCACAATATCAACAATGTTTCCACCTTGAATCAAAAGTAAAAAGTGTCTAATTTCACTTTCATACTTTTAATTTGTTTTTTTTTTTATAAAAATCTGCTCTCTTTTAGCACTTCAAACACAAATTTCTGCTTCTAAGCAGTATAATTTTTGTAATAACCCTACCACCAGCTCAATACATAACAAAAAGACAGTATGGATATCATAAATTCATGTACGGTGCCGTAATTATTTGGGGTTTTTAGGTGTGAGGCCCATATAATACTTAATATTTATATGTCAATTCCAAGAATACACAAATATCTGAGTGCATAAGCGTTTTTTATTGTCTGTCCGTAATGCCTGTACACTTTAGCGGAACGGCAGCAAAGTATTGTATGAACCTCGGCTTTTCAACCTATACTCGTACCACGGTAGAAACTACAACAAATATATGAGAAAATAAATACCCATGTACAAAGTAAAAATCAATTATAATTAGCAAACGAACATACAATACAAAGAACCTAATGTATTACAACAAACATTTGATATGTAATTATTAAATACAATATGTTATATAAGCCACATTTAGTTTCAAAGGCCTCATCAGTGAACAAATTTCGTAATTTTGTTCTGATAACTTTATGATTAAGTAGTAGGTAGTAGTTTTTTTTTATGAATTAATTAATTGATTTATGAAAATAAAATACATGGTTAAAATCGCCCATTAACAGGTCTATGTTATACATACATACAGGTCTATTGATTATGAATGTGATCTAAGTCGTATACTTTTTTTAAACCAAATACACCAAGTTTAATACATTACTAGCTGTCGCGAAGGCATTGCCAAATCGGTGACCAAACGATTTTTGTGTTTTGAGTCATTGGCTTCTAACAAAACCCAATCGCATTTAAACTTACTCCTAGTGGTTATTGGTACAAATGGCCCATACATTCAGAATCAGTACTTTTAAGTATACGATCAATGTACCAATACCACGTTTTCGAAAGTCACCGTAAACATGAAGCTTCTTTGGTTGCTTTACTGTGCGCACCACCGTAATTATCTACATTAAAGAAACAACAAAATTTGTTGAAAATGATTCATCAGAAGATGAATTTTCTAGGCAGTTGTTGAATGTTGGAAATGATGCAGTGGCTGGAAATGATTTTTGCCGTTTCACCGAGACAACTGAAGAATTGATTCAAAGAGTTTTCTCAAATATTAAGCAACACTACAAAAATCGTGATCGGTTAGTGAAAGACCAATATTGGCAACGAAGAACAAAGGGATCAATGAATTGAATTCAGTCATACTATTCAAAATACAATTAGTTTCATACAAAACTGTTGACACTATTACGAACCAAGATTATGTGGTGACTTTTTGAATTTTTGAATTCGATCGATTTAAATTGAAAGTTGGAGCATAAATTATTATGCTTCACACATCGACCAACTAAAGCTCTGTAATGGCACAAGGCTCGCTGTTAGAAGCTAATTAATAATGTTATCGAAGCAACTATTTTGAAAGACAAATTTAGAGGTTTGCTGCTCACGGGCAATCATTGGAAATGTGCTGAATAAATTTGAAGCAACAAGTATTTTTTCACGACCAATTATATGTGGATGTTCGAGTATTGAAAAGCCTTCATTTTTGTAATCTATCACAAAGTATTGAATTGGCCTGACGTGGGATGCTCTCAAACTGCGCGATATCTATTAGATGTCTCTTCTAAATGTCGGCAAAATAGTCCGAAACGATTTCTGACAGATGTCTGACAGAAAAACATATGAAGTGGTTGACAAGAAATATGACAGCTTTCTGAACAAAAAGACGTGGGAAATTTTAGTATAATTGGACTCGAGCAACACATAGCTGCACAAATTGAATCATTGTTATATTGGTCGCATTTCCTTCACAAAAAGTATTGCTTCGATTTATATGTTATTTAACAATAATTTCACACTTTACTAGGTTTTGTGAGTTTAGAAACACATTTAGCTAGGATTAAAGACATGTCAGAAAGAAATCGGTTAGAGCAAATACAAAGTTAAATACACATGTCTAGCAGAAATTTTTCAGAGAAGTCTGATTCATAAAACATCGGGCAATTTGGTATGCTGGGTATTGATATACACACACACACATATGCATATATGTATATATATTTACTTTCAGGACTGTGATCGCAGTTCAGTAGTGCAGTGATGTTCACCCTTTTCTAAATATTATATTCGTTTTCATTTTGACAAGAACCTCAAAATTTAAAACACAAGTATATACATATATAGACTATTATTTAACCGAAGGTACAAATCGCGTCGTCTGCGACTGTTTAATATATTTTTCTTTTTAAACCTTTCAAAATGTGCGCATTAACACTTAAGTGTTTTTGAGCATTTGCTATTTTGATTGTAGTGCAAAAAAAAAGCTGCTTGTGTTTTTCAATAATGGCCAATAAAATATTAAAAACTTAATTATACATTCAATACATTTTATCTCAATTATTTTAAGTTAAATAGTTTGCATAGATATGAAAATGATTTAAAGGCAATAATTTGATTAAAAGTACTTTGTTCACTTCGATCAATTGATATGATTAGAATATAATGGCGTATGCATAACTATAAGTAAATCTAGCTAGTCTAGCTTTATTAAAGTCCAGTGGATCTCAATTGATCTGAATTCTGAACAATATCTCGACAATTTTGTTGGTTTTTCAGTACTTTATATTTGAATACAGAATTATATTTTCATAGTAGCGTTGTGATATCAATAATGTGCTATCATTTTGTTTAAAATTTATACTCTATATTCGTCTTATTTATTATTAAATTTTAAATAATCCTGGACTTCGATTACTTATATCTACTATAGTTAAGGCTCAGCTATGGATTTTATTTCAATTTAACACAACTATTAAATTCACAGAAATTTTAAAATTTATAAATCAGTATTTTCATTAATTGTTCGAAATAAAAAATTTCTATTCAAACAGACGCTTACAGATTTTGCATACCATTTATTATATTAAAATGTTGTTGGTATATCTATTGATGTATGTACTATGCATATCTATATATTCACTAGGCAGAAATATACGTTTAAACTTAATTGGTTTGTTGTATTCATTTAATGGAAAAAAGTGTATCGTGTACAAATTTCACCTTTTACCCATGAAGCAATAATAAATTTGATGTTATAACCATGGTGTTATTTCTGATTCGAATTGACATATATTTGACAGACATATTTGTCGTTATTACAGCGAATGAGCGATATGTAGCGATATCCATTACATTAGTACAGCACCATCGTCAGTTTATTGTCTATAAAGCAATAAAATCTGTAAGCAATAGCATATGAACGAAGACTTAATGGAAAAACATTCACCTTGCTAGCATTTAAAGCTAAAATAGTGCACTCTTAAATCGATTGAATTAATATCAATTCTGACAAAGAAGTTGTCTTAGGTCTACATAATATTTTAAATATCGAATTGTTCTTGTTTGTTTTTGTCTTTAAGTACATATATATTTTAAGATATTCTGTGAATATATCAAATATATATATATATATATATATATATATATATATATATATATATATATATATATATATATATATATATATATATATACATGTGTGTACATATATATCTTATTAATGTAAATATTTCATAAATTGAATTTGATAAAATTTAACATTTCCAGTTCATTTAACAAAAGTTATCCTTTGGTATAATTTTGTGGGTAAATACATATTAGCAGGGTAATCGATTTTAAAATCACATAAAGTATAAAATATTGAACCTTAATTACTAACAGTGCAAGTTGTTACCAGTAATATTATTATATTTTCAATAACATTATGATTATAGGCTTATTATTATGGATGTTTAATGCTAGTTGATACACCAAAGGCACACTTTTAATTGATAAGCTTAAGTCTTTGACGCATTCTAGTACTACAGCAATAATCGGGGTTTAATGTGTTGTTTTACAATTTATATTCTTGTGTGCGGCTCAATTAAACTTTCATTAAGTATACAATTGTGACACTGTGTCAAGTGACTAGAGAAAAAAAAACACGGTTTGAAAGTGTGTGAAGTGAGGTAATCTATTATGTCTACTTATCGACACCCAATAACTTGGCTGCTTCATCTGCTGATGAGAGAAGCTTATTTAATATGCCTTGATCGCTGATACCCAAGAGATTTCCAATTAAATCGGTCGGATGGTTATGCTCCTCGGCTATGTTCTCCTTTTGTTCGCCCCCCAGTGATGAAAGCCGACTTGTGCGCCATTCACTTGCTTTAGTCAGCAGCTCTTGTATTTTGGATACACGTAAATTTAACGTATTACTTATCAAGTTTGCTGGAGGAGAAGTTGCGGTAGGCGCATTTGATTGTTCGTCATCAGAGAAATCTGAGCCACTGTTTCCAGCAGCTGACATATCGCCGGAGTTATTATTATTGTGGTGGCGTCCGTTGTGCTTTTTCATGTGTCGCAGCATACTGTGTTTTAGAGTGAATTTTCGAAGACATATGTCACATTGAAATGGCCGTTCACCAGAGTGGGTACGCATATGTCGTCTCAAATCTTCTGTTGACCAAAAACGGCGTACGCAGAAAGCACATATTACTTTCCGATTGCTGTAATCGGGGTATTTGCCACGTGAGGAATTACTTTCTTCATTTGGGCGTCGGTCTTCCTCTTCGATATTGTTTGTATGATTAGGTTCGGCGTCAGTGTCGATAGCTCCCTTTGACAGTAATAGAGAAAATTCTTGTGAATGTTGGATTTTAATATGTTCCAAGCATTGAAAGCGATCACAAAAGGAATTTTCACACAAATGGCATTTGAATGGCAGCTCCGAGGATGAAATTAAATTTCCTTCATGTTTGGGACTAGTGCCAGGCGCTACGTTAAACTGATTGAGCTGGGTGGTGGCAGTAAGCTGCTTTAGTAATTGCTGCTCTCGTTCATATTGTTGCTCCTGGTGTTGGTGAAGCAGCCGTTCCTTTTCAAGCCGTTCACGCTCAATTTGTGCCTCCTCAGCTTTACGTTTGCGTTCTTGTTCTTCACGCCGTTGTTTCTTTTGCTGCTGCTCGATTTCTTCAACCGACTTGGGAACTGGTATTGGCTCAGAGACATCTTCCGTGGGTACATATACGGAAACCGCTGACTCTATATTGCCGTGCTTGCGCAACAAATGACGATCGCAATTGCTTTTTGTGGTAAAAAGCAGAGGACAGTGTGAACACTTGAACGGCTTTTGCCCCGTATGTGTTAGTATATGACGTCGCAGAGAACTTGACCAAGGAAACATGCGTTGGCAATAAGGACATGATACGCGATTTGGTGCCAGGCTATAAGCCGATTTTTTCTTAGGTTCGGCAGAAGGAGCAATATCTTCTGTACCCGAATTGTTGCTTTCACTGGCGCTACCCGAAGCCACTAACCCTTCTTCATCGCTTTGTTCCATATTATTTGCAACATCACTTGGTCGAAAATAATTGTTAAAAGATACTGAATTACTGGTCGCATTGTCGACTAATTTGGAAACCGGCACTAAATCCTGCGATTCGTCCTTAAACGATGAGCTAGCTACTTCTTTAAGAGATTTTCCAACCGATTCTGCTTGAGCGATCATTGAATTCATAGTGTTAGCTGCAGGAGCAGTGACATCAGGTTTAGTTAGAACGTTACTTTTTTTGCCTGCTTTTATTACTTGTTCGAGTATGGTTTCGGCTACTTTTTTAGCAGCGTCATTCGATTCGATTGTATTTAGAATTTCTTTTTCCTTTGGTTGCTCTAATTGCTCTTCCGTTGTACTTGCGTTTAAATTATTTTCTTTCTCGTCTAGAACTTCTTCAACATCGTTGTCCTTATCCTCATCAATAATTAATTTGGGTTCATCATCTTCCATTGATTGAATGGTAGCAGTGTTCAATTGATTAAAGCTGAACTGCTGGCCATTTGAAAGTGTTGAGGTGTTAGCACCGCCCAGAGTATTAAGAATCATCTGGTTGGGCACAACACCACTCGAACCATGCGCTAAAGCTTGTTGCAGCAAATCTGTGTCTTTTCGAGCTTTTAACTGTTGAGCTAGAATAGCATATTTTACTTGTTCGGATATTGGCGTAGGACTCACACTGTTACCGTTGTTGTGAGACTGCACAAAAGCAGCCTGCAAATGAGGTATACTGTTCATTGCTGCGCTATTGCTGGCACCACGTCCGCGGATGATATGATGACCACTGCGCTGGCGTTGAGCGTAGAATTGTGGGTGTTGTTGCTTCACATGACGCTCCATGTTCGAACGTAAGGTAAAACGTGCAGAACAATGATCACAAGAGAACGGACGTTCCGTCCGGTAGCGACGTTGTTTTTGTTTAGGCATGAGGACGCCATTTTTTATTACCATTTTAACTGGCCCACCTGGGAGCACAGTTGGTGTCATATGCTGGTGTCTTGGAGCACTAAGTGAATTATTTAGTGTTGTTGCAGGTGCTAAGTTTTTGGATAGTACTTGACTTGGGGGTGTAGAAGCAATTATAGGAATGTTGCACTTTTCAGGTATGAGAGGACTAACTCGTGGGAACATTTCGGATGCAGAGTTAGCAGAGATATCGTCCTCGGTAGCATCGATTGTTTGCAATGAAGCAACACTAAAAATTCGGCTCATGAGCGGAGCTAATTTCTGCAAATCACTTAGATTATTTGGCATAAGTGAGTTACGTAGTAAAAAGGGATTAATTGCTGGAAACATAATGTTTCGGTACAATTGCTGAAAGTAATGTGCTGGATCAACAATTTTTGGAATCGATTCATTCATTAGTTGTTGTTGTGCTAGGAATAAATGTTGGCTTTTTTCCAAATTTGGTAAATTCAATTTTGAGTCATCGAAAGGTTTTGCATTATGGACGTTATCGCCCCCAGTGACAGATTTCGCAGTAGATACTTGTGTGACTGCTTGTGTTTGAGAGGTTTCGCTATTAGGCACTGTATTGGAGGGCTTTTTGCTCAAATCTAAAGCATCCATGCTCAAGTCAATTGGTGCAATTTCTAAAGTTGATTCTACTAGTTCGTTTCGATCATCGTATTTTGAGATACAGTTGGAGGATGTGTTCGATTTATCCAATAATTGCTCCAGACTTTTCACTTGTATTTTCATTGGCTTTGTTGATAAGTTTTCACTCGTGAGCATTTCTTTTAAGTGAGATACTGGAGTTGAACGATCTTTAGGATGATTATGTTGGTAAAGTGGGTCGTCGTCAAAATCTGGTGATGAAAACATATGCAATTTCTTTGTTGAGTCGTCGCATGTAGAGTCTTCGGATGGGTGATATATAATCGCGCGTTTAACTTCATCTCGTGTAGTTTTTTCGTGACGATTACGCAAATGACGTTCACAATTTGCTTTGGTGGTAAATGCATAATTGCAGACAGCGCATTCGTATGGACGATCGCCATTATGTGTGCGCATGTGTCGTACAAGGGCTGCCTTATCGCAAATGGAGTATGGGCACATGTTACAGCGAAAAGGTCCATTTGCACCGACAGCACTCAAATGAACTCGATTATGCCCTTTAAGAGCACGCAGATTTGGAAACACGGCAGTACATAACTTACAGGGAAATTCGCCACGCAACTTCATTTTACGGAATTCTGACGTGAAGGCGTCTTGTGCTTCCTCTTCGTCCTTATCTAGACTATAATTACTAGATGGTGTGTTTACAGACTGCTCGAAGTTTCTTAAAAAATTGGAAGTCGACGATGAAGACGTCATATTCAAAATTGATTGAATATCAGCGAGGTCTTTCGAATCATGCGATTGTGCAGATAACACATTTCGTTCACCATCTAATTCCAACTTAATTTCGTCCAATGGCTCATCGTTGGAATGTTGTGAAGATGGCAAAGAACTCATGCTCTGCGAATGGAGTGACTTATTTTTCAAATACAAACGACGGAAAAACTCATTTCGTTGTTGTTCCTCATCGATGAATTCTTCTTCGGCTTCGGTTGAACTGTTGCTGTTGTTGGGTTGTTTCGACGCTTGAAAGATGGTGCAGTCTTCAGATGGCTTCAAAATATTTAATGTATTTTCACATTCTTGAGCATGTATTGCCAATGCACTGGTACAAGGAAATACGCGGAAGCATTTTTTGCATTCAAAGCCCTGACTTGTAGCATTTGCTCCGACAGATTGTTCGCTCAATGATTTTGCGATGAGTGGAAACTTGTCGCTAGAGAAATCAACGCAAACAATATCCTTAAATACGGACGACATATTCGGTTTATGTGTGCAGGGATGTACGTTCAGTTGTCTATGAGTGCGAAAAACAACATCGCAATAACGGCACTTTGCTGCTATATCTGAATGCTCGCTATCCATATGTGAGCCAAGAGATAACATGTTGTCAAAATCAGTCGCATTGCAGATAGGACATACAATACCGCTTAATTCTAGTTCACTGAAAGCAGATTTTGCCGGAGACATAACTTCTATATGGGCGGTGGGATTGTTGTCATTGCTGGCACCAATTATGTTGTTATTAATAGTAGTCTTTACGCGCTGCTTCATCAATGAAGTATCATTAACGTCGAGATGATCACTATATTTGCGTTTAAAACTGCTCACGTTGCTGCTTTTTGGTTTATTTTCGATATCGTTCGTGTCGTTTCCATAAATTGTATTTTGACTATTACTTTCATTATTGTTTTTGTTGGTGTTATTGTTGTTAGTTATTTTCTGCATTTTGACGCCTTGGCTGATGGCACTTGATGAATCCGTTGAACAACCACCATCGCTTTCGTAACTTTCTACACCACTACCAACTAAACGTTTCCTATTGGCACCTGCAGATATATTTGTGGATTCCGTTGTGTTTGTTGCCGTAACATGTAAAGGCAATGCTTTTGTTGATGCTGATGCTGTTCTTGTTGTTGGTGTTGATGATATAGTCACTGTCGCAGGTTCAGCACCTTCACCAACTCCGTTGGGTAATTGCGCAGTCGTACTGCTGTTGGTAATGTTGACAGGTGTTGCTTGCGTGGATGGTATGGCAGTGGTGCTGCTGTTGTTATTATTATGATTAAAGCTGTTGCTATTATTTTTGGTTCCATTCGAGTTGCGGCGATGATGATGATTATGCTGATGCTGTTTGTGAGTACGCATGTGACGATGCATGTTGCCATTTGTTGTGAATGTAAGGTGACAGTATTTGCAATTAAAAGGCCGTTCGCCGGTATGTACAAGTACGTGGCGGTCTAATGACGATGCAGATGAAAGAACCTAATTTAGTTGTAAAAATAATATGGCAACTATGAGCTTTTGTTTGAGACACTTTGAGTTATATTCAGCTACTTACTTTTGAGCAAATGCGGCAAGTAAAATTTTCCGTATCACCTGAAGCATAATTATGACATCGAATGTGATTAGTGAAGTCGTGCGGCGTGGCAGAAACAAATTCGCAAATGGGACATACATATTTCATATCCTCACGCTCACCGATGCCGGACTCAGGACTGGAAATGGAGGATGTAGCTTCTCCACCATGTGGCGATGATGAAGCTGATGATGAACTGTGTGATGCTGGAGCAATGGATGATTGTGATATTGCTTGTTGCTGTGGTTGCGAAGTCGAAACGGATGCGGCTGAAGCATTTAAGTATTGACTGTTCGAACTGGCATCGATGAAGCCAGATTCATTGTTTGTTAACGAGTTTGTTGGGTGGGTGCCCAGATCAGAGCCACTTCGACTAAAACGAAATTTCTTTCTTAGGGAATTTGGGTTATCTGTATTATACTCTAATTGTACGTTAGTGCGTTTATCTAGTCGCATGCTACTGCGTCTCTTATGATGACGCTGAGCGCGGGACAAGTTTTGTTTCTCATCAGCCGATTCTTCCTCATCGTAGTCATTAGCTTCATCTGAATCATGTATGCGTTGTTGAAACTGAGACAATGATGATTTATTTTCTAAATTAACAGAATTTGCTGGGTAAGTCGGTATTTCGACTAATTTCGTGTTTTTGCTGTTATTCTGATAATTACTATTTCTATGACCATTGACGGCATATGTCACATGTGGCGTCGAAGTGAGTGATTGTGATTGTGAAGTGAATTTCTTTGGCGTGTGTCCAAGCTCTAAATGTTCAAGGGAAGATTCTGATGTTGTGGAATCGCGACGTTCCATTTTGACTGACTTGATTGAATGACTATCCTCTAGCGTTTGCTTCGTCGTTGTAGCTTCTGCTGTTAGCATTTTCGTTGTATTCAGTTATTTGGTTGAGATCGTTTGGATGAATTTACGAGAGATTTTGATAATAAAATCTGCAATGGAAAAATAATAGTAAACGGTATATTCATTAGGATCAATCTGTGCATTTTCAATATTTTCAGCAACTCCACTACATTATGGATTTTGAAAACCACGGGACCTCGGAGACAAATAATATATGTAATACATATATGTATACACCGTGACTAAACACCTCACTCCTTACCAAAATGTGCCCCTTAACTTAAGTAAAAGCGGGATGGTGAAATTTGTATTTTATTATTTTTTGTCCCGCTAAAGTCCATCTTTTTATTTTTCCATTCCACCAATAATGACGTCAGCCTGGAGATATTGTGAAGGATCGCTCTTGCAAACGGGTGCTACTTTGGGCGAAGTAAGCAATTAAGAACCCCCTCTCAAAGAACGAAAACAAAACTCCAAAAGTCTCTCATCATATCTGCCTTTACATATGACGTTGAAGACTGGACAATTTTCACCACAGATTTGAGATTGCTTTAATAAATAATAATAATAAAGCGCAACAAAATTCTGCGGCAGCGAGAATGTCCCAACCTTCTGTGGAAGGACCGAGTACTGGATAATTTTGCGCCAGACAGCGAAAAACAGAAATGGCTGGCGAGACAGAATATATTCGGCGTAAATCGATGTTCGGTTGTAATGGCCATATAAGTAATGAACCGCGAAGTTCGCGTTATACAAAATTGTTCTTCATGTTATACGAATAATATACGAGAAGCATATGTATTATCATATTGTATGTTATATTTCATCCACTGGTTGGACCGAGATTGACATATAACCCAGAATACTCCTGCACTAATATGAAACATCCGTATAAATTTTCATCAAGATCGGTTGAACGGTTCCTGAGAAATTGTTGTGGGCATGAAAGACAGAGTATCAAAATTGATTAAAGTCGATGTCTCTCCAGAATCAGTAAGGAATATCTGTGTAAAGCTTCTAACCGATTTCACGTCTTTGAAGTTGGCGTGAAGAACGGAAGTGGTGGCAGAAATGAAATATATTCTCACGCCTATTAGTTAATGTACTTCCCATTCAAACTGACGGAATTTAAAAAAAATTCAACCGAAATAAGTTACGAACTCTTTCGATAATGACACCAATAAGAAGTACATAAGTTAGCATTGGAAGGAGAAATAATTTGGAAGGAAAGGGGCCAAGTTTGACAAGCATAGTAATTTAGTAAGGAGAAATAATTTTGCAAGCAATGGTCCAGCCTCGATCACTTTTTGATGTAGTCCTCATACAAATTTGTGAAATATTTTTAGCTTTAAATCGCCATAACCCACATGGCCGCTCATCTATGTTGACCATATGTACCCATATCAAAATGGCGTGCAACGGCCACTTTTTATTGATGCTCCAATATAAAAACACTTTTATGATTCGCTCTTAAAAATATTGTCAAGTAAGACATAATGAAAATGTATATTTATTTACTAGTTCAAAGTTAACTAAAACCACGCCCATTATTATACATATGCATTCTGATATATCTATGCACTGAATTATGTAGGCGATCTTTTTTGCTTTGTGCTACCCAAAAATCTGATACTTTATAGAAAATATAAAATTATACCATTTGAAAAAAATTCGAAGTGCAGGCTTAGCTCTTTCAAAAATTCGGTTTCCCGGAAACGGTGTGTTCAGCGATTGTAGGGCATGAAATGCAATGCCTGTAATGCACTTAGAATTTTTTTTTTCTAATGGCATAATTGTTTATTTTCTATTAAGTATTCGATTTTCAAGTAGCACAGAGAAAAATAATATTGCTCTATAAAAGAAACACCCTAATATAGAATAAATATGTATGTATGGTATATGTTATATCTTAAAACCAACGTACCGACCACTGAGCTACGACTTGAGGATGGACATTAAAGTGGTCCAATTTTTGTATCGGGGCCGAAAAATAATTAATTGATAATCAAATCCTTTTACAGTTAGGACTTACATCTATAAGTACGTACATAGGTCCTAAGGTGAGTAATTATATTCTAACGCGCGATGATAAAGAGTACAAGTATTTAAGCACATATAATAAGCATCTCAAAAGTACTACTATTTTTATACCCTGCATGAGTATATGCAGGTACTATATATATACATTTCGGTCAGAAAGTATATATATTCCTGATCAGCGTCGCCTAAGATTTCGGTATAACGATTTCCGTCCGTTCATCTGTCTGTCGCCTGGCTGGTCTGCCCGATATGCTGACCAAATATTGAGCTATTTTGACTAAATTTGGACTAAAGTAACCTATGGTCCAAGGGTACGAAGGGGATTGATATTGGGATTTTCGGTCAACTACCACTCCAACACTAAGCATTCAAAGCGACTAACCTCGGAATTTTCAAAATCTTTAACTTGCCATAACTCACTGAATATACCATATATGACAACAATAATTGGCACGTAGAATTATGTTATACTTCGACCACTTCTTTATGTGGGTCCCATATAAAGTCCAGGTAATAAAAAAATATTTTTAAGCGCCATAACTTACAAACTATTCAGTATGGAACAGCCGTATTTAAATTATGAATTAGTATCTAGATTTACAAGAAATGGGCTACCTACGCCTACTGTTTATAGTAGCTCCCATACAAAATGCCTAAATTTCTTTTAAATTTTAACCGCTGTAACTTCAGTAGTCCTTTCATATATATATATATATATATATATATATATATATATATATATATATATATATATATATATATATATATATATATTTATATATATATATATATTTATATATATATATATATATTTATATATATATATATAAATATATATTTATATATATATATATATATATATATATATATATATATATGTATATTTATATTTATATTTATATATATAAATATATATATATATATATATATATATATATATATATATATATATATATATATAACAATCGCTAACACCCACATAAGGTTCCCCAGAATCACAAGACGCGATCGCCTGGGGCAAGCAGCCATCGTTGGAACGAGCTCATCGGCGCCCCATTCCTCACACATTCAATATATGTATATGTATATCTACATGTGCAGAGTATAATTTGGTCGGCCTTAGCCGACTTTAATATCATCTTTTACTATATTAAAAAAATGCCTGTGTTCATCTATTTCATGGTATTAACGAAACACATACATACATAAGCAAGTATTTAAGCTCAAATTACAAAAAAGAGAGAAGTGTAAGTTTGTATTGCGTTATACTTTATCACTGAAAATGGGCCATTTTTTTTTGTATGGATTACATATATATTTTCTCTACAAAAACAAAATAATAACAATTATTTCTACGATACCTACTGTTGCAAAAAAGTGCTCAAGAAATAACTATTAATTTTTGTCGGTTGTAGTAGGAGAAGTCTAATGAAATGGCTTCAAGCTATTTGAAATTTATTAATGATATGTTATTATTTTCATATGTATAATCTTTTTTTTGTGGAAAGACGAACTGTGTCGAGATTTTATTACGTAAACTTTTAAGGACTCTTTCTTAAATTCCAGCAAAAATAGATTTTTATTTTGATTTGTTGCTCTATTCCGCTTACAATTTAAGGATCACTGAAAGAGAAAACATAGACAAATACAAGTATTATTAATTGCAGTGCTTGAGCTGCTTTGTAAGTGGCGTGAAAATAGCATTAACTAATAAGTGATGAGTAAGTAATATTTTTTCAACGATTATTAGTTGAAAACTAATTTTAACTAGATATAATTGTCTGAAGACAAAGACAATGTGGGTATATTATTAATAATTGGATTGTAATATTTATTTTCAACTGTTCGATGAAGAATACCATAATGTAGCGAATTATTCTTTGGCTCCTTAAACTCATGTTTGAAATTATTTAATAAAGATTTGTAAATACTTTCAGTTTATTTTACAATATTGTTAACGAAATTTCTATAAACAAAATTCAAAAATCGAAGTTTAAATTACGTGCCTTCGAGTTTTACTGGTGTTGGTTGGTTGGTTAAAAGGCTAGTTCCTACCACAAATTCAATTAGCCCTTGAGTACAGGTTTAAAATCACCCACAAAGTTTAAGACTAGTAGATCTGCTCTGTCTCTAAACGAATTATATCAATTACTTCTGATCAAATAGATTAGTAGGGAATTTATGATTGTTAAGATTGTCAATAATTGGTTTGCCCTGCGAGTTCAACCTTGTTTTCCATAAGGATGATACCTACAGAGGATGTGAATCACCGTTTCCTCTGCTTGTTAGTAATTGCTTTAGGGCGGGCCATTCTGGCTGCATGCTCCCCAATAAATCAGGAGCCAGTGTTAACTGTCCAATTTTTTTAAACTATTGTTCTGATTCCTTCCAATTATAGATTGGTAATAGCGCGCTGCTGATTCTTCATCATGTTATGCGTTATGTTATGAAATTTGACCCTTGATATTCTTACACTACAGATCCTGCTATAGCAACCTCAAATTTATCTAGGGTGAGTTGTGTGTATGAACACAATGGAACACAGTAGACAATGGAGGAGGAGGCACCATAGATCAGCAAATACATGCAATATATATACGGCCCATACAAATTTCAACCTTCAAACATATTCCGTATACTTCACTTTGTCTCTTGAAATGGTCTCAACAATTTTTCAAATACACAAAGTCGTCTAATAGGCCAGTGATCGTATTGCAGAGGATAATGTATATAAATATACCATATAAAAATATACTTTCTTGCTATTCTTATTATATTCACAAGAACCCATTTACATTTTTGGAGTTTATATATATTGTATTTGTCAATTGCATCATATCACTGAGTTGTGTGTATGAACACAATGGAACACAGTAGACAATGGAGGAGGAGGCACCATAGATCAGCAAATACATGCAATATATATACGGCCCATACAAATTGCAACCTTCAAACATATTCCGTATACTTCACTTTGTCTCTTGAAATGGTCTCAAAAATTTTTCAAATACACAAAGTCGTCTAATAGGCCAGTGATCGTATTGCAGAGGATAATGTATATAAATATACCATATAAAAATATACTTTCTTGCTATTCTTATTATATTCACAAGAACCCATTTACATTTTTGGAGTTCATATATATTGTATTTGTCAATTGCATCTATCACTGTCATTGTATTTAATAAGCACAAAAATTACAAAAATATAAATATATTCATACATATAACGATAAATCCAATCACAAATGATACATTTTATTTGGCAATAGAAAATATTTTTTCAACATTATTATATTTTGCATATTATTGATTTAATTACCTTTTTTCGCAAAAGTTAATGATACAAATTATGTTAAATATTAAATAGCACAAAGTTGCAGTCGAAATTTTCATTAAAATTTGTGTATTTGTTTTTGTTTTTTATCTAATTTTCTTAGTATAATCACAGATGGTTACTTTTATTTAAAACTGACTTCCAATTGATATGAAATTCATTTGAAAAGTGTGTTATTTTGCACGACATAACATATGAACCGAGCTCTCGATTTGCTATTTTCACTATTGTACAAGACTACCGACGCATAATGATTATTTTTGGTTTTTCGAAGATGGTTTTGTTTTGTTGCAATTCTTTGTATATGTAGTATCGGTTTATTATATGTACTTTTCTTATTTATATATTTTATTTTTTTTGTTTTATTTTGCACACTTAATTAGTAATTATGTTTGTGAGTGTGTTGGTCGATGCTTTATACGATGTATCAATGTTCACGAGCACACGCTGAATGACACGTTGAATTTTTATAATGTTGAGCTCAAGGCACCACCTTTAGCACAACTTTGAGTTTGATGTTTGGTCATCCTTGCTGCGATGCGACGTTTCAGATATACCAAGAAAAATAATGAAAGAAGCAGCAAAAGCCGAGTATCGTATCGTATCCGTTACACGTAAGATTCGTCTGTGTGTTTTCGTGTGCTGCTAAATCTGTTGATAGATATCACAAGAATAACCACCGAGAGAATCAAATGTGGCTCTCAATTACTATGCATATACTCGCAATTCGGAATCGTACGTGTGTATGTGTGTGAGCGCATTTGAGGGATGTAAGTACAAAGTCGCGTTTACAAAATTATCCATCCTTTACCTCACGACAGATGAAACTTGACTGATTTGAGAGACCATCCACTGAGTAGTATTTAAAGAAATTGCACAAGCTGTGTTAGTCTCGTTATATCTAATCCCACTAAGTACATAACAGAAGAAAAATTACGTCCAATGTACTGAGAGAGAGAGAGAGTCAAAATTTTTAAAATATGAGTAGATATCTCTGATAGTACACCACCACATATATAGTTGCTCTTTTGTATTAGTATTGTATTGTAGATAAATTTTATTTATTTATTTCTTCCATTATTATGTAAGTACTTGGATTTGTGAACATGCAGACACAAGAACACACACATATATATATATATATATATATATATATATATATATATATATATATATATATATATATATATATATATATATATATATATATACATATACATATATATGTATATATATTTGTATATATACATATATATATATATATATATATATATATATATATATATATACATATATATGTATATATTTGTATATATATATATATATATATATATATATATATATATACATATATATGTATATATTTGTATATATATATATATATATATATATATATATGTATATATATGTATATGTAAAAAATGGAACGAATTCACCTAATAAAGCCATATGAAATTCAGAGAAGAAATCATTCAAATTTAGGATTTCAGGATTAAAAGCGAAAAAGCGCAAATATGTGAGATTGTCGCACTGTACGCATGACTATTACGTGAACCAGTCGTGAGTGAGGAACAAACATCCACTTAACGTATTTGCTATGTATAATAGTTGATAGCATGTATCCATGTAGCACATGCTCTGTATATAGCATTAGTTCAGATACATAGATACATACTCAGTATAGTAGGTATTCTATGTAGCTTCTGTAGATGTAATATGTTAGTATCTATAAAAGAATCAGCAAAGGAGTGTAGTGAAATCTTGTAGATAGAAAGAGATGCAAAGAACAACAGCGTCAAAATCAAAATGGAAACAATCCGTTCTACAGATACATATTCAGATTCACAAATGGTAGATATGGTATGGATACATTTTGTTTGAAAATCGAGCAAAACCCACTAAAGAGTGAAACGGTGAAGAAGGTGGCATCTTCTCTTCACGTTTTCGTATTTTTTAAGTGAAAGTACAATATGTATTGGTAAATAACATACACAGGGATAATATTAACAAGTGCTGGAATATATATGCTGATAGGGAATACATTGTTTACCATACAGTAATAAGTACCTATAGCGCTACCAAAATTACGAGTATTGAAGGGATTGCAGTATTTTTTCCACTTTTTATATTCATACCATTCAGTGCTCAGTGCTTTGGCGCTGTAGCTTAGTGGTTAGTGTTTGGTCTTCTCATCTGTAGGTCCTGGGTTGAAGAAGAAGTAGGCCCCCACACAACAGTATTTACCAAAGATAATTCTGTTGACATATATATACATACATACATATATATATATATATATATATATATATATATATATATATATTATATATATATATATATATATATTATATATATATATATATATATATATATATATATATATATATTATATATATATTATATATATATATATATATATATATATATATATATATATATATATATATATATACATATATGTGTATATACATATATCTTTATTTGCTCTCCCCTTTCAAAAATTTTTCCATTTAAACTTATTCTTATTCTTCCTCTACTTTTTCATTTCATCTTTGTCCTACTCTTTCTTATGTTTAATATAGTTTCAGTTCAAGATGCGTCACAGATGACCGCTCTGCAATCTAGATATAAACAAAGTGTGCATCACGAATGTATTAGGGTCAGCGAGGTAGAAGTCAGATACTTCTGTAGGTATGTGATCCTGCAATCGTGTGCGCTATACGTGGTACTTTGTTTAGGTAATGATCGCCAGCTGCTCTTACTGACGTTGCCATCTTTCCAAATATATACTATATACATGAAGATCACGAAGAATACAATAATACCCTTAAATTTAGCATACAAATTATGGAATTACTGAATATGTAAATGCAAATGTTCTCTAATAATTTAAGGGTTAATTCGGGTCATTTTTTAGTCAATTTGTAATAATAATGATATTTAAAGAAAATTAATAAGCAATTTACTAATACTTACTTACTTATGTGGCCATAAAAACCGAATATCGATTTAGGCCGAAAATAACATGCTTCGCCAGCCATCTCTGTTCTTCGCTAGCTGGCGCCAGTTAGAAATTCCAAGCGCCGTCAGGTTCTCCAGTACTTGGTCTTTCCACCGGAGGTTTGGTCTTCCTCTTCTACGTCGTCCTCCAGCGGGTTCCGAATATAACACCTTCTTAGCCGGAGCGTGTTCTTCCATTCGCTCGACATGACCTAGCCAGCGCAGCCGCTGGATTTTGATGCGCTTTACTATGTCAATATCGGCATACAGCTCGTACAGCTCATGGTTGTACCTTATTCGGTACTCGCCACCAACGCAAATAGGTCCAAAGATCTTGCGTAGGACTTTTCTCTCGAAAACTCCAAGCATTCGCTCATCCGAGGTGGAAATTGTCCAGGATTCAGCGCCATATGTTAGGTCAGGCATGATTAGAGACTTGTAGAGTGTAGTTTTCGTTCTTCGAGAGAGGGCTCGACTTCTCAATTGCTTACTCAACCCAAAGTAACACCTGTTAGCAAGAGTTATCCTACGCATGATTTCCAAGCTGACGTCATTACTGCTGTTAATGCTGGTTCCAAGATAGACAAAGTCCCTTACTACTTCAAGAGCGTAGTTGTCAACAGTGACGTGCTGTCCAAGACGCCGGGACTCTTTGTTTGTTGACACTAGATACTTCGTCTTGCCCTCGTTCACCGTGAGACCCATCCTACGCGACTCTCTTTCCAACTCTGAGAATGCTGCACTGACTGCTCGCGTGTTCATGCCGATTATGTCAATATCGTCGGCATACGCTAACAGCATGACACTTTTGTTGAAGATAGTGCCATTATGTCGTAGATCAGCAGCTCGTATTATTTTCTTCATAATAAGATTGAAGAAGTCGCACGATAACGAATCACCTTGTCTGAAACCCCGTTCGGTATTAAACGGTGCGGAGAGGTCCTTCCCAATTTTCACTGCACAACGGGAGTTATGCAGTGTCATTCTACAAAGTCGAATGAGCTTTGCAGGAATACCGAACTCAGACATTGTTGCGTAGAGGTAATCCCTTACCGGACTGTCGAAAGCGGCTTTACAATCAACAAATAGGTGGTGTGTGTCGATCTGTTTTTCTTGGGTCTTCTCCAGGATTTGGCGCAGTGTGAAAATCTGGTCGATGGTGGATTTACCAGGTCTGAAGCCACACTGATAAGGTCCAATCAGGTTGCTGAGCATAGGCTTCAACCTTTCACACAGTACGCTCGATAGAACCTTGTATGCGGAGCTCAGGAGACTTATTCCACGGTAGTTGGCGCAAATTGTGGGGTCTCCTTTTTTATGTACAGGACAGAGAACACTGAGCCTCCAATCATCAGGCATGCTTTCATCCGACCATATTCTGCTTATGAGCTGGTGCATGCGGGTGAGCAGCTCATCGCCTCCGGTCTTAAACAACTCGGCAGGCAGGCCATCAACACCTACAGCTTTGTTGTTCTTCAGCCTTAAAATGGCCGTTTCAACCTCGTCATAGTCGGGTGGTGGAACATCAACACCATCATCTGTAATTGGGGTTATCGGGCATTCTCCTCCACTGGCGGAATTGTTCGTAGCATCGCCATTCAGTAACGTGGAGAAGTGTTCCCTCCATAGGCTCAGTACACTCTGGACATCCGTAACCAGATTCCCATTTCCATCACGACAAGAAGAGGCTCCGGGATTCAAACCTCCACTCAGGCGCTTGATTTTTTCAAAGAATTTTCGAGTCTCATTCTTGTCGGTACTCATCTCTATCTCCTCACACTCGTGTCTTTCCAACTCCCTCTTCTTGCGCCTGAAAAGACGTCTCTCTGCACTCCTTTTCTCTCTATACCGCTCCTTAACAGCTCGCGTTACGCCTGCACGCAGGGTTTTTGTGTAGGCGGCGTCTTTCTCTGCGGTAGCGTCGCGACACTCCTGATCATACCACTCATTCCTCAGAGGCCGGTAGTAACCGATTACCTCCTCGGCAGCAGTAGTCATGGAGTGGGATATATGTGTCCACCGTGCGCATGTATCATCAAGTGGGGGAGTGTTCTGCATAAGCAGATCCGATAGTCGAGTGGAAAATGCATCTGCTGTCTCTGGTGATCGCAGCTTACTGACGTCGAGCTTTCTCTGTGTGGGACTTCTCTTGTTATTTGTGACACATAAGCGTGTGCGCACCTTAGCTGCAACAAGGTAGTGATCCGAGTCGATGTTGGCACCACGGATCGATTTCACGTCCATCACACTGGAAGCATGCCTTCCGTCAATCACCACATGATCAATTTGGTTTCTTGTTCTTTGATCTGGAGACAGCCATGTCGCTTTGTGGATGTCGAGATGCTGCAATCTGGTACCACCAATTACCATGTTTCGTGCTGCTCATTCCGTTATCGGAGGTGTTCTGGTGGAGGCTGAATTTTCCGACAGTTGGACCAAAGGTACCTTCCTTGCCCACCCTGGCATTAAAGTCGCCAAGCACGATTTTGATATCGTGGCGGGGGCAGCGGTGATAAGCTTCTTCGAGGCGCTGAAAGAAGCTCTCCTTGGTCACATTGTCCTTCTTATCCGTCGGAGCGTGGGCACATATAAGGCTGATGTTGAAAAATTTTGCCTTGATGCGGATTGTGGCCAGCCGTTCGTTCACAGGCGTGAACTGTGAGACAAGATGTCGTAGTCTCTTTCTGACCAAAAATCCACATCCTAATTCGTGCCTTTCAGCATGGCAACTGTAGTAGATGTCACAGGACGCTCTTTTGGAGCAGCCCTGTCCTGTCCATCGCATTTCCTGGAGAGCGGTGATGTCAGCTCTGTATTTTTCGAGGACATCAACCAGCTGGATAGAGGCACCCTCCCTATAAAGGGATCGGACATTCCAGGTGCATATCCGTAAATCGTGGTCCTTTTTCGTTTGCGGGGGTCATCAACAAAAGCGGTAGTCCTTATCCGATGCATATTTCTTTTTTTCATTGGGGGGTTTTTTATGTGGCGGGTCCCAAACCCAACGCACAACCTCTAACCGAGGAGATTTTCGCCACTCACTTCAGCCGCCTCCCAGCGGGTGCCAGGAAGACGTTGCCCGGTGGTCGCCACATGGAGGGCCCCCATTAATAATAATGAAAGCGCCGTCACATAATAAGCAGAGCAAGCTATATTTACTAATACTATACACTGAAATAACAGAATGTAAGAAATGAAAACTACTATTGATGTTTCATAGTAACTTTAATAGCATAGTTTATTTAGCAGCTTTTAATAACACTATTAGATAATATCAAACTCCCTTGCTAGGTATTGAGTGAAACCAAAAGCAGCTGATTGTTTGTCAATTTTTTCGAGTCTAACTCAAATAACGAAGAAATCCTTAAATAAATCGTTACGTAAAATAAACACAATTTATTATAAAATTAGTTTAAGTTCTTGAAAAGTATTCTTAAAAATCTTATATATGTTTTTTTTTCCATTTATGAGGTTAATTTTTTTATCAGTCATACGCTAGATGGCGCTGTATATGAATTTGATTAAATTTCCTTCATTTTTTGTAGATATCTTTAGAAAGTACTTATACAAGGTCTTTTTGGTACAATGTGTTTATTTTACGCATGGATTTAATTATGGATTTATTCCTTATTTGAGCTAAACACGAAAAGAGATAATAACGTGGTATTATTGAGACCTAAGGCTCAATGCTTTTGGTTTCACTCAATACTGTCTCACAATATTCACACTCATTTCACAATATTCTAACATTTACTGAATCGATTGGGCGTATATTCATATAGTAATCCGCATCAAAAGTAAGTACCTCAGTAGGAAATTTGCATAGCGTCAAAGGGCCAAGCTTGACTGGCAATTAAAAAAGGTATGGAATGTTTGAAGAGTTGAAATCAAAATAAGCATATATAGTGGATGAGTTATGTGTACTTTCACAAACGAATGAAAAGAAGTAGAAAAAGTTACATAGAAACTACATATGTAGATTGAATTTTTACATTTGTAGTACATGTCATGGTGCTGAAAGAGCAAGATGTGCGGAGTATACCAGCTGTACTAATTTCACCATGGTACTAAGGTTTTTGTTGAGAAATTTTAATAAATATTTCTTCCAAAGAGGGAGAATATCATTAAAAAAAATAAATATCTAGCACTAAAAGCCCCGAAGGGCTCTTTCCACGCATTGGACTAAAATCGTGTTCGAATGAACATTTTCAGCGCTTGTTGACGCAGTCTAGGCGCAATCAGTCAGAATTTTTTGCTTTTTTTGCGGTATTTTTTTTTTCAATGTTTAGGTCTGCTGTTATTTTCAGTGGAACATAAAGTTGCGTTCATTGTATGACATCCAGGAAAATATTTTAACTTAAGAGAAAACCAATCTTGAACTAAGACGTTTTGAAAAACCTCTAAAAATCGAGCTTTTTATAAAAATACTTACAATTTGAATTTTGTTTTCCAATAAATGGACTCTGATAATAAACAAATATAAGTTATTAAGTCCTGTTTATACAGAGTCTGGAGACAGACTCGATATAATAAGATTTTTTCAAAGAAGTTTAGCTCATGAGCAGCTTTCTCTTGAGCCAAAATGTTTGCCTGGATATTATAAAATAAACCAACCATTGCATTTTGCTGGTAAAAACAGCGCTTTTTTGGTCAAATTTTGAATGTTTTATTATATTCACCAAAATATATTGTCTCTGAAAGAAGTTTCATAACAGTAATAACGTAATAGTATACAATTGCTTATTCTCCTTGTTCACTCCTCTCGGGAGCATAGGGTCTCATTAAGACTTTTTCATCGTACACGGTTCTGTGCTGTTATTTTTGAGCCGTCCCATGTTGTGTTCACATCAGCTAACTCGCACAGTATCGATCTACTCCAAGTATTTTTTGGCTGACCGCGATCTCTGCTTCCTTGCGGGTTCCAGTCTAGTGCTATTCTTGAAATACTATTGAGAGGTTTTCTTAGCGTGTGACCTATCCGTCAGATGCATGTGTTGACGAAAGTTTGTAGTTTTTGTGTGATGGTGTTAGAGATCAGCCATATTTCACTTCCGTACAATAATACTGACTTCACAAATGTGCTGAATATTTGCAGTTATGTGTGCCTGGAGATTCGCGAGAAAAGAGAATGACTCTCGTGAAATCGGGTCAACAGTTTGCTGACAAAATTATGCCATACTGTTCGAAAAGAGCTCTCTTTCGGATTTCCGTCGAGGCGTCGTGGTAAATAAAACGATTTACTCTGTACTGATTCAGTTTTTCTTCTATCCGAGACAGTTCATTTCAAAAAATTCGAAATCTACAATAATTTTTTTTTAGAAAACTCGATTTTAGAGCTTTTTCAAAAAGTTTTAGCTCGCGAATTATTTTCTTTTGAGCCAACTTCTGTTTTCTATAAAGAGGGTGAAGCACTTTAATGTACATACTCAGTACAATATCATACTGAACTGAAAGCACATTCTATTCTATGATCGCAGCTTTCAATAGATGATTTATCACCATAAGATCATCAACTAAAAGTACGCAGATTATATATTTCAATGCCGATGCGAATCAAGTGACGAAAAGAAAAGTAAAACAAAATATTGTGATAATATTTACACAAGTGTAATTACAATTGTAAAGGGGAATATTATGCACAGAGAGATAAAAAATATTAACAGAAATATTCAAGCGATTGAGATGTTTTATTTTGATCTTGTCGACATGTTATATGTATTTACTTAACTAAGGCAATAAGGTTAGGTTTCACATGCGGGGCTGAACTAAAAAGTTTTGACACTCTGGGCTCTTTGGAATTTAGGGCGGGGTTCCAAACTCAACAGATGAGTTGTTATCCGTTAATTAAACAAAGAATTGGAAATAATTATCTGATAAAGTGGGCGCCATTGCTCAGTGGTTAGTGCATTGGCCTTTTGATCAGTAGGTCGTGGATTTAATCCTCGGCTGTGGTAACTTAAATATGGATTTTGAAGATTTTTCTTTCTAACAATTTGCCATTAAAAATGCTCCTTAAAGAGCTCTGCGACAAAGCTCAGAAAAAGCGATGCCACAAGAGTTCTGCCATTTGGAATATAAGTACAGGGTGATTTTTAAGAACCTTCGGATTTGATTTAAAAAAAATGGATAAAATTTAGAGAAATGTATGAAATCTTTATTTGAGTCGATATATTTATAGAATCTATACGATCTATAGAATTCAATGTTTAAAGATTATTTCATGTAAATGTTGACTGCGGCTGCGCCTCAAATGGTTGATACGCTTGGTTCAATTTTGGCATACCCTCTCCAACATATCGGCCGGTATCTCACGAATAAATTCTTCAATATTGGGTTCCAGTGTGTCAACCATTGCGGGGTTTGTCGCTGTAGACATGCGCTTAAACATAGCCCCACAAAAAAAAGTCTAAAGGCGTTAAATCACACGATTTAGGCGACCAATTGACCGGCCCCAAACGTGAAATATACTATTCACCGAACTCACTTCTCAATTGGGACATTGTTTCGAGTGCTGTTGAAACAAGATGTCAGCCAAGTCCAGCTCTTCCATTTTGGGCAAAAAAAAAAGGTTGTAATCATCGCACGGTAGCGCTCGCCATTCACAGTAACGTTCCTACCTTCGTCGTGTTTGAAAAAGTACAGTCCAATGAAGCCATCGGCCCATAATCCACACCAAACAGTGCATTTTTCGGGATGCATTGGCAATTCTTGCAATGGTTCTGGCTGCTCTTCACACCAAATACAGCAATTTTGATTGTTCACGTATCCATTCAACCAGAAATGAGCTTCGTCGCTGACCACAATTTTCTGAAAAAAAAGTGGATCTTCATCCAACTTTGCCAGCGCCCATTCACCAAAAGTTAGCCGTTGTGGTAAATCGTGTGGCTTCAATTCTTGCACCAGCTGTGTTTTACATGCAAATCCTTCCGCAAAATTCTCCACATAGTGGAGTAACAGGGGCCCAATTGCTACGAACCTCGCCGAATCGATAATTCACGGTCATCAACAACACTGCCGGATACAGCTGTGATGTTTTCCTCTGTCCGCACTCTACATATGCGTGTTGGTGGTTTAATGTCCAATAATGTAAATTTGGTGCGAAATTTAGTCACAAGATTCCGAATAGCCGCCTCAGAAGGTCGTCCAAACTGACCATAAAATGAATGAGTGAATGAACCGAGCATGAATTTTGATAATAAAATTCAATAATCTGCAAGCGTTGTTCGTTTGTAAGTCTATTCATGGTTAAATTATAAACCAAACTGAACATATTTGACAGTAACATGTTACACGAAAACAACTCAGTTGCCAAAAACAGTATTGCCAAAAAGAATGTTGCTAAAAAATCACTCTGTATATATAGTTTTTTGAAAGCTCTTTGCAAAAAATAAACGAAAAAGCTTTTCATGCCGTATTCCACTACATTTCATTTCACGGCTTCTTTCATAACAAAAAAAAAATAAAGTATTCTATGGCTATTCCGGTATCCTAGATAGAGTATTAATGTTATAAAGTATATTAGAATAATTTTAGTTATAATCGTTTTTTAATGTACCCAGAATTTCTGAAGAAGGTCCAAATATTTTTGGAAACTATATCCAAAAACTGCACAACCATCTGAATTGAACATTGCGATTCTATTAATTGTGATGGAACGTTGGGAATATCATGTAATTTTAATTTAGTTTGTTTAGTTTGAATACTTATTGTGAGGTACTAAAATAGAGTGTAAAATTAGTAATACAAATGTATGTATGCCTTATGTAAATTTCAGTGTCTCGTACTCGCTATGTCTACCGACCAAATTTTACAAAAATGCGCCTAAATTTGCTCTCCGGGCAGCCACCACGACCTTACCATCACAAAATTTCGTACCTTGAATTATTTACTCTCTATAAATATAAATAAAAACAATTGAGTTTTCTGTGCGTTTCTTTGGTGCTGAAAATCAATTATTAGCTTTGTTTCATTAGCCGCTTTTTATGAGGTTTAGAGTCATTACTTATCAGTGGAAAGTTAGCTGCTGATGGAGCTTATCTTCCACACACATGTATATGTACACATATAAGTGTATGTGACATATGTATATAAATTTTGAGATATGAACATACCTAGGTGTAACTACCCTGCAGTAAAACTAATATCTAGTACTAATAAGCACTAGTTCTGTGGATGGAATAAAAGGTGGATGTTCAGATTTACCATTTTATTTAAAAAGCACTTTTATTAGTATGCTGGAGTAGTGCTGAAAATAGAATTGATTTGGTTCGCACTACGGTGAACGATAAGTGGACAAATAAAAACACTGTTCCCTAGGTAGTACATACGCTGACCAATTGATTCCTCCCATGACATTATGTTAAATTCATGAATTCGAACAAAGAAAACAAAATAGATGTGGAACTAGTTGCTATTCCCTCAGAACTAGTTGTTTTCACTGTAGGATATGTGTAAATACATACGAGTGTAAGTACATATGGATGCATATTCTATACGTTGGAGATGTACAAAATTTGGAAACAAGGCAATTCCAATGCACAAGTGTTTTTTTCTTAAGGCTTTTTGCAAAACAAAAACATATTATATAATGTAAGCCCAATACTATGACACTGCTATAATCCGCTTTTAAAAATAGGTGTAAGACAGACATATAACGAAAATCAATACATAATTACTAGTTGAGAGTTTACTAAAAAATGGGCGTTTCCCGAATAATATTATACCTATACTACCTTATCAAATTTGCTCATGGAATTATGTATTTATACAATATTATTTTAAATGTGTGTACCCTAAAACTGCATAAAAGCTGGACACGGTTAGCTTTCATGTCTAGATGTGCTGAGTATATGCAAAATACCAATACTTTTTTGTAGCAGCAATTACACGTAAAATGTGTTTTTCGGCAACTCTCTGTTTTAATTTATATGCTTGATATTTTTTGCATCATAATCAGCTTTTAATCATTAAAATCATTACATATATGGTATCTAAGCTAATATGATAAAGTATGGTAGCCGTGAGTCTACACAAGAACTTGGCAATTAAATATACTTGTATGCGTAAATTATTTAGTAAATAGAAAGAGCTGCGTGATGAAGTTGGCTATTGTATTGCGAGATGTAATAAGACTAAAGTAACGACACTTGTTGGAAAACAGAAATAACAAAGTTATGAGCTTTACGTTCAAAAAGCTTTAATCATATTCTGATTATTATTATATATATTTTTGGACAGGTCTAAAATACATAAACATATATTTAAGCACATTCAAACGTATGTGCAAATACCTGCGCACACCCTATTGATATGATGTTACGAATTCGTCTTAAAAAGAACTTGGGTATTTTACTTATCTTTCGTCTTTGTTTGGTTCTCCAAATAATGTTTATTTTTTTAAGGTGAGTAAATCGATTTCCCAGTTATCGTATACACATCATCAACATCCATATATTGTTAAAGTGTCAATCTGATGCCAAACGATTGATAAGTATTTCTCTGCTTTATTTCGTCCAAATTAGATTTGCGCCTGGGATTTTTTTATTTCACAACTCCACAAGTGAAAATGTGTCGTTATCATAGTCATACTCTAAGATAAGTTTATTTAAAAAAGTAAATGTTAACATAGTCAAGATTGTGAAGTAAGTTAACGAGTTTCAAGGCATGAAGTCTTTCAATTTTATTTAAAAATTTCGCATTAAAAACACATTTATTGAGTAGTATTGGATGATCTTTTTCTATCTTTCTGGCAGCTGCATAAAGTGATATGCTTAATAATTTAATTTCATTTAGGCGTTGTCATTACTAGCTGTACTGAGCCTGGTGATACTTAAATATATTTAAACATTTTGACCAACAGCTATTTTTAACTGATTGAAATATAAACTAGTCGTAAGACGTAAGGTTAAAAGCTATAAACCGCTTCTGTAGGACTACGGTTTTAAATTTACTTAAATATAGAAAGAAGCATTTTTTCAAATAAAACGGCATGTTTTCAGTTAACGGATCATAATTAATACAAGCTACAATCTTCTTGATATTGTTGACTGAACTGGTTCTAGAACACATAGAAATTAGAGCAGAGCTGATCTTTAAATTGTTTTCAGAATCTTTTTGAATATTCTTGTTATCCTGAACAATTTCTATGTTTAACACAACTAAATACATCAATTTTCAACTTCATCACTAAAACCTTTCGTTAGTAAATTTATTAACCCTAAATAACTTTTACGTCAATTCATAGGCATACAATTATATGTACTTCCATCCCCTGCACCCCTTCCATCAATCATTTTGAAATTACGTTTGGTCATGTTTTTGCTGCGGTTAGAGGCAACAGAATTGTTGTTAACATACAAAAAGTTTTCTAAAAGGTATCCGATTTTAGTAGAATAACTCACGTTTTGTTATGCAGTTGATTGTGAGTTCAAAAATTTTTATTTTTTTGGAAATTATTTTGCACTGCATACAGTGCGTACTGTATGACGTGCAAATAATAAAAAAATTACATTCAAGAAATTTTAAATATATCCGCAAAATCAGTATCAAAAACCTATTTTTCAGAGAACTCCTATATTTTTCCTTATAACTTCAAACATATATATTTGTATATGACATTAGAAAATAAATGTATGTGATGCTATAGCGTTTTGTATATAGGGTGGACCATTTAGTAGCTTCTTTTCAAACATATGTTATTTTTACAGTGACAGCTCTTTCCCACTGAAAACTTTAACAGAAAGTCAGTATCATATCTCCGCGGAACGAAAAGAATCGCTTTACGCTTGAACAACGTTGGCTAATATTGCGAACTTATTTCCTAAGGGGTGCCGTAGCTCAGTGGTTAGTGTGTTCGCCTTCTGATCTGATATCGAAAATATGATTTTTTTCTGATTTAATATCGAAAAGATTTTTCTTTCGAACGGTACCCACCTGTCGGCAAGCAATTGGCAATTCTTCCGACAGTAACAACTTGCCATGAAAAAGCTTCTAAAAAAGAACTCTGTGACAAAGCTCAGAAAAAGTGATGTCACAAGTGTTCTGCCGTTCGGAACCGGCTAAAATAAGTAGGTCCATTCTAATACTGTCCAAAATTTAAGATACACAACAGTAATGGAAGAGAAGCTCGGCCAATGAGCCCTTTGGGGCTTTAAGTGCCACATATTTATTTTTATTTTTTTTTTTATTTCCTAAGTCAATATCGTGTTGCCCAAACAGTGCGTTTATTGAAAATAAGTTTTGGCCGAAATGAGGTCTGCTTCACGCAAGTTGGTGTAAAAAGTTCGTGAGACCTTTATTACTTTTTTGAATATGATATAGTACTTATAAGTGAAAATCTCTAAAAACGATTCGGCGGATTCATTTCAAATTCAATGTACTACGTCAATTGCCAACTTAATACATTTTTTGTAACATGGGATGTTGTGTAACAAATAAATTTCCAGTTCTTTTTTTTGTTACAAGGATTTCTTAAAAAAATGCCTAACATAATTATTTTATCTTTAAATTATTTTGCGACGTATACCTAAATGTTATACACGTAATAGACAAGTTTAAGATTAACTTTCTGAAAAAAAATTAAGATTTTATTATTCTGCCATTTCCTGCATCGATAATGCTTGTTTGTTTAGTTTACGACTTCAATGCGAATAGGTACTAGAACAGCTCAATGAGAGTGACTAGAAACCCCGCATACGGTTTGTATTCTATATCACTCGTACCAATAATTATTGATAAACATATAATTCATTGCATAAGTCGACCAGTTACAGTAATTCCCCTTGAATTTCACTGGGTAAAGTAGTCGTAAATTAACCCGATGTTGACGAAGTTAGTTGACTAAGAATAGTAAACACAGACTTTATCATTAAAAAAATTCTGCCAGTCGAAAGCAAAGTTCAAAAATATTAAAACATTTTTATTTATTTAATTGTTACATCTTTAAAGTTCAACCTGCATATTAGAATATTTCATTTATTTATAATATCTATATTAGGTTTTAATATTATGCCAGTTTGCAAAAGTCGTATTGTAAGCGTATGTTAAATGTGATTTTCAGTTCCATAGCATTTCTGTCCTTTTAAGCGGGCCTCCTATGCAGAATGTCTGTCTTCCAATACTTTATTAATTTAACATACAACAAGTATAGCTAAAACTTTCTATTATATATACATACATACATACATTATCGACATGAACTTGCGTTGAAAGCAATTTATGCATTAAGTTACATTATTAGAATATTATTAGCAGACGGAAAAGCTAAAAGAAACGATAGGGTCTCTGGGGTATGGCATATGCGGTCACGCCAATGACGGGTTAAAAATTGAAGACAACAACAAATGCAATAGAAACATCTAATGCTTTTGTACAACTCTGTCAAAGTTGCAGATAAGATATTTTGACTGATGATGTGATCGAATGTGCCTGAGTATGTGTGGGGATTTATTTCGACTTAGATAATATCTGTTACTATTGAATATGTACTGTAGTAGGTATATACTTAAATGTATATGTAGGTACGTATTTATTTACGAAGATTATTTGCACTAATTTACTGTGAAACACATGAGCAAAATTAAATAATTGCTTTCAATATTTGAAAAATTACATTCGATGCGATGAATCACTTCAAATAATTCCGTATACTTTTATCTCATGCGTACATGCTTTTTTTTTTGTAACACATTATTATCATTTATTTGGATATTTAACTATTATTTTTGATTTGTCATTACATTCTTGTTGACGAAATGAATGCTTAATGAAGGCGATCTCAATTTTTATTTGATCACTTGTAGTTTGATATGATATATTGATAAAATTTATTTATTTATTTAAATGCTATTGGAAACTGGATATTTTCAAATTCCAAAATGTTCAGGGTTGATTTTACTATAAGCGCCTTTCAAGAATCGAATAATTGCAATTATTTAGGTTCGTTTTCGTTATTATTAGAATTGACTTACATAGGACATCATTACTTGTTTAAGGCCTTGATACAGAATAAAGTAAATAATATTAATATTAATATTAACCAAATCCTGTGCAATTTTTTTTTCTACTGCAAAAACAATCGTGGTCGATTTCATTCTCCACTGGTGACTGCTATGCGTAGAGTAAGGCGGGATCGTTTGGCACTAATACTTACCGAACAATTATCATTGACATCACTTTTTCTGAGCTCTGTCACAGAGCATTTTTTCAAAAGATTTTTGATGGCAAAGAAGAATTGCCAATTGCTCGCCGAGATAATACTTTCTTTTGCTAATAAATTTGCATCTGACGGGACTCGAACTCGCGACCTTCGACTTATGCACCGAAGACCAACTGAACCAAAGCACCATATCGGAAAGCAAATATATCGGAAAATTAAATTTGGATACCATCTCTTCAGGTACAATTCATCCGTTTTGGTTGAGTGTAATAACAATTTTCCAGATCCACCCATCAAATGCTGTCTCCATAATCGTAAAACTAATTGTCATCACTTCCGACATAATATATCCTCAACCATTAATCAAAAACTCTCACTTAAATGCGAAGAAGATTATACCATGGATGTTGAATACTTCAGACTGCCTACAACATGCAGCTTGGACCTCCCCTCTCCCCCTGAGTAAACGAAAATCGATGAACATTTCCACTATGGTAAACAAAATAGTGAGAGAAAGGCGAAATTCAAAAAAATAAAATAAAAAAAAAATGGCAACAAACAATACACCCTGCAAGTAAGAAAGAACTTAATGTGCTTACAAAAGAACTCAAAAAGATGCTTTAGCATGAACGAAACACCCAACTCCATCATTACCTCAGTAATCTCGATGCGACAACAGCTACAGAATACTCTTTGGAAAGCAACTAGCAATCTCAAGAGACTCACACTGCCCCAATCAACCATATGAATAGAAAATGATGAATATGCGAAAAGTGACTTGAAGGAGCAGGCATATTTATTCGCCAGGCAAAAATGAGTATTAACCCTGTACCCACCCAATGTAACAGAAAAAGTGAAAACTGTTTTGAGTTATACCCATCAGATGGATCATAGCATATCTGTAGTGAAAGCAGCTATCGATAAATTAAACATCAACAAATCCTCTGGACATGACCTAGTCGCAGGAAAAATTCTAATAGAACTGCGTGATGAAGAAATAAAGTTTCTGACTTACTTATTTAATAATATAATAACATCTGGTTTCGCAGGTCTAAAATAAAAATAGTACTATTTACCATACAATGTGAGCCTATCACCTTCACCTGCATGAACAGAAAATCTACAAAACATCCCCTATGCTAATGGTGTGGTTGCACCATTGGGTGTTTTCCATAAAAGGCCGCATCTTCGAAGCATACGTGTTAAGTTATATATCTATTGCTGAATGTTAAGTGCAGCAGATTGCAATAAATTAATTAAATTGTAATAAACTAATTTTAAAAAAAGTGGGTCCGGAAATTATGGAGCTCTGCCCCATAAACTGGGTTTTGCAATAGCAAATTGCTACTGAACCTGTGAAAAAACCTTAAACTGTGTTTTGCCAAATAATTGCATGAAATACCCGACAAGCTGGGGGCAAAACTATTTCGTAAACACTTTTTTTAAAGGAATTATATTGAGGACTAGCAATGGAAAAAATAACATTTTGTTCCGAATTTTTCTCAATATCTGATCAACTTTTCCTACGTGATTTAGGAATTGGTAGGGGTTGTTATGTGCGAATAAAGACAAAAAATAGCGAAATTACTGATTTATCAAACTGTCGAAACGTACGCTGGAATATGTTCAAAACTAATTAATAAATAAAATGAAACTTGAAAATTATCTTTAGAGTTTCAAAGGAAATGGAAATATAAGAAATTGTGTGACTAATTTGCCCGTTTGAAAATGTTAATGCTTGCTATGTGTGAAAAATGTAAAACTTCCGTCAATAGATCGATGTTCGATGCATAGTTAGGGGAACATTCTCAGATGGCACTGGGTGACGAAGCTCAGTGGTTAGTGCGCAGGCCTTCTGCCGTTTGGAACCGTCTAATATAAGCAGGCCTCTTCAGCAAGTGTCGTCATGAATCAACCTTGCTTTCTAAGAAATACAAATGCATTTTAGGATCACGCACATTTAGGAATCAATTGTAGCTCATAGAAATTGAATAAGTCGTAGTATATACTAGGTACCTACATAATAGCAAATTATAGTAGTTACATTGGAATTTGATTGTATGAGTATTTGTGTGCGAATTTTGTGTTTAAAAAAATGGAAAATCTGACACACTTATTCAAAACAATATATAATCTAAACAACCAAGTAATGTATAGAGGCCTTTTAATACGAACTGCGAATATAATTCGTGACCACTTACATTGCCGTTGCGAATAAAAATCATACTTGCAATTTCTGAAAAAATATCTGGCACCAATATTTTAGAAATCTAAAGAAGGAGCCGGACTCGTATGTGGTGTGTGTATTTATATGCAGTCAATTAAATGTAACAACAATTGTAAAATTTATTATTTTCTATTAATTGATAATAAGTGTGTATACTAGCTAGTTGTTAATAAGTGAGTGCATTGATTGTGAGTGTATTCGTATGGAACATGTACAAATCCAATTGGATTTATGGCATTTTTATGGATTTATAGAATTTGCGCATCTCTTTATATGTTATTGCTATTCTATAAAATGTTACTAATAGCTCATAGATAGGAAATGTTGTTTCACTGCAAATACAATATAAGTAAATCGTGTCTAGCAACAACAACTGACAAATGTCATTAGACAAAGTCATCAACCAACAGCACAGTCATTTCAATACGGTTATCAGGAGTACGTGTCTTTTCTCGAGTGCATAATTGCATCGATACAGTGTTTATTGGGTAAGATAGCTCTACAAGTTTTTGAATATATTCAATTGTTACCGTTAATGTTGTTTTAGACACAACAACACTGTAAGTATGTATATGTAATTGCACGATCAACTTTATGTATATACATATTGTACATGTACGTGCTTTTATATGTAAAGATATATAGATTTCGGTTATGTAATTGCAATCGATGTATTCTCAATAAACTATCCGACTCTATAACATATTTAGGTATATAAATAACGCAACACATTAAACGAATTCTTTTGATAATATACATACATAATACATATACATACATATATTGTACATATAAATTTGGCTCCGACGATCCTTGACCGAGCTTCTTCTCAAGTCTGTTTATGTGCGTGTAAGTGTGTTAAATTTAAACTCGACTAAATAAAATTTACTTATATTTAAAAATTTCGAATGGCAAAGTGTCTGTGACATCATTGTTTCAGAGTTGTATCATAGAGCCTATTCAGAAGGCTTACAAGACTTTGAGAACATGATTAAGCAGTATTGTTGTTGTATTCCACATTCACACTGAGTAAGGTCTGATTAGTTAGTGTTGTTGTGGTTGTTAATGTCTGTGCTCAGATCATGAAGTTGTCTGGATGTCTAGTGTGAAATTTCCTGTTCTCAAAACAGCTATTTTGTCCCACTGAATCCAGCTGATTCCATGTTTTTTTTTATAGATGCCTTTGTTTGAAGATATACCTTTTCTAAGTACCTACATGATCCATATTCCGCCTAGATATTGAACATTGAATTATTTTCATTTTTTGCGTCATGCATATAGAAGAAATTAACTAGTAAAACCTGAGCTCTACCATTACTACAGATAAAAGTAGTATAATAACAGACTGTTCCATATACCATAAACCATAAAACCATATCAACGTACACCAGAATCCCCTACATTCATATCCGTAATATATACGATATGTACTTGCAATTTTTACGTTTTCCAATCATGCATGCTCACATTTGGTAATCACCCACCTATGTGTTGATAAATAGGGGTTGTAATGGAGCATCCAAAGCACAATAAAATAGAGGCAAGCTTTGTTTGATACAAAAAAAAAAAAAACCAAAATAATGTCATGAATATTTTATCTAACAGCAGAAACGGTAGCGATTGTGCTACTCCATACATACATATCACCATCTGTATGTACTTGTACATATATACATATGAGTTTTGCGTTCGAATTTTCATTTGGATCGAATGTAAGTAAAACGCAGCTTGGATCTGAAGGTTCAAATCTATATATGTTAGTTCATTATTTATTCTGCAAGACAGGCATTAACGTACATATATATATGTATGTATTGTCAAATTGAGATATATAGTACTTATATTATTTATATGAACTGGTGATTACTGTTGTACCTAAGAATTGCTCTTTAAGCTCCGGTAACGAGAAATGTCGAATATTATTTGTATTCGAAAAACGGTTATTTTTACTCCAGTAATTTTCTCACTTACTATGCCGGTACGTATAAAATAAAATGGTTTTTATATGTTCGAATTATCTTTCCATTATTTTACCATACTTTTGACCAAAGTCTGTTTGATGTTGTTCAATCAAGCATATCCCAAGTTTCCTTAAATGCAATTTGGGGCCAACTTTCTAACAAAATGGCTATTGCACCTAAATTGTATTAAGTTCTGGGGGTGGGAGGTGTTTTGCAATGTACTACAATAGTAACGCTCGAGTAGTAGTTTCATACAATATTTTGAATATTTTATATTTATTTGTAATTCATGTTTCTTACTATGCAAATAATTATTATAAGTATTCCTATTCCTAATGTCAGTATTCAATAACCACATTTGGAAAAGACCAAATAATTGTAAACTGTAATTTTACCACTAAACCACCTGGCTAACGTAGTTCGTTAATTTATTGTTGAAACTTGTAAAAATCCAACCTTTACTCTGTTTAGAAAAGCGATAATTTAACCACCACTACCAACAAACCCAGCACAGCCACCTTTAGTTAACTTCCCTTGATGACCATCAACACACGATTACATACATACAAAGTATGACAGGTGAATTATATTCCTCTGAACGAATTTGTAATTGGATTTTCCAAGTTTTAAGAAAAAATCTATGAATTGTACGTTCCATAAGCGTATCCGTCTTTCTTTCTTTTTTTTTTCTCTTTCTCTCCCACATTATCTCTCGGGAGACGATTTCGATTCGTTGGTGTTCATTCTGTTTTTCATTATTGTTCTGACAGCTTTACTGCTATACCCACATATTTGTTGTTGCCGATGTTTCGTTGCCTTGGCCACTTTTGTAAATATAACCATACTACATATACAACACATATCTATATGTATGTGTGTGTGTAAGATAGTTATGTAAATATTCCATATGCTACCCAACAAAGTTTCTCTAAAATTTGGTAAAGGCTCATAGCATGAAACAGGAGACTACGCATATACAAATGTATTACGAGTCCATACAGTTTACCTCAAAAGAAATGTTTATGTTAAACATAATAATGAATTCTGCATTTGAATATGTAAGCGATAGAAGAAATTTCTACGTGGATGAACAGTTCCACTCGCAAGTCGGAGAAACATTTGCTGGGTACATATGTGTATGCAAGTATGATACGTGTAAATACATAAAGTTCTTCTGAATTGCTGATGTTGTTTCTGTGATAAATTTTCTGTATATCCTATGTGTTGCTGCGGTTATGTGGGTGGTTGTTCTATGGTATCATTTGTTTTTCTGTTGTATTACATTTAAGCCAACTAACCCACAAACCAATACCATTGCTTCTTTGTATAAATGTTTCTGCGTGTGCGTGTGTGTTCATGTAGCAAGAAAATCGATAGCGTACAATTTTCAAAACAGAAAAAAGATGCACATGAATCTCATTCTGTTTGGGACAGGTAAAAAAGCATGGGGAGAAAGATTTATGTTTAATATAAAAAAATAAATAGAGTCTACTGCTGAGGGTGACTAAATTTAGATCATATTACTAAGGGGTATTTTTACAGACGAGTTTAAATATTGTTGAATTCATAAAGCAAAACTGGTTCTAATAGGTACTTGTAACACCTTTATCATTTAACTCAATTTTATGACAAATTAAATACATAAATAGAAATCTTAGGTTTGAAAATAAAAAAGTGTTGCAGGGATCCAATTTTGGCGAATACAATGGACAGATTTACAATTGATTTAACTTCTTAGAGCAAAATATTTGGAAATCTTGCCTAGTCACCCTCAATTATTTAACTAGTATATTTTGTATTCATTCAAATGAGACGATTACGGTCCCAAATTTTTGTTATCCAACGATGAGCTCTAAATACGCATCTTCCATTGAAAAACCTGTACAGGGTATTTTTAAATTTGTGACCTTTTATTTATGTTTAGCTTGCTTTCACTCGAAAACAAATAAATAATATTTTTAGGTACTTATAATTTTTTGGAATTTTCTTTCTAAAATGAGAGCTCAGTGAGTTTTAAAGTTACTATGGTTGGAAGTCAATCCACTGTTTTTCTGAAAAATTTCCTTTGAGTGACTTATTAATAAGGAAAATGGTTCCTAAGCGAATAAAGTATGCAATCATAATTATATCCCACAGAGATTCTGTATCAGTTTCGTATAAAGAGCAAATTTGGATCCTCTTAGTAACATGGGATATATATATATATACATACATATGTACAATAAAAACATATATAAATATATATACTTTGCGAATAATATTTATCAATCCGGTCCTCCCATTTCATAGCATAAGAACATACACATAAAACTATTGCATAGGGGTGAATGATGATGATTTGGAAAACACACTACATAATCCGACCTCTAGCAAAACAAAATGGCGTAATGATAAACAGTAATTCACAGAGACGATAAATGCTATTCCATGCACGTATATCTGCAAATTTATGGAAAGGGATCGTAGCCAATGAAAATTATGTTTATATTCAAATAAGGGTTGATAACGATGTGAATTGATTTAACGTAAATTGATTTAGAACAGGCCTACTCTGTATTAAAGCGATTTTGATGCGAATGCGTGCATATGAATTGTGTCCAAATGTGGTAAACCTAAATCGAAACTGGTGAAAAATGTTACTGTCATCTATGATACATCACTATTCACACCTAATAATAAGGAAACAAATAAATACAAAATTTACTTGTGTAAATCTTGCCTACAACAACGTAACGAATCTAAACATACACATAAAATATTGTAAAATGCGCACCTTATACACTTTGATAAAAAGGTTAAGTGCTAAGATTTTACATACAAAAGCTCGTGGCCACTGAACTTCAATTAAAATAAGCAATAGGTGCCAAGCAACAATCTGGAAAGGAATCTTCCGTCGAAGGCATATTAATTACAACAACTACAGCATTTATTCTAAGAAGTGTGAATTAAAAAAGAGAAAAAAACTATTCTGGAATACCACCTTGTTAATTGTACCATGCTTCCGTCAATCATCACATGATAAATTTGATTTATAGTTCGCTGATCTGTAGCAGACATGTACAATGTAATGAAATATTGAAATACATCACTACTACTTAATATGCTTCCTACTGAGGGGTTTCAAGAAGATAATACCAAAGGGTTATGTTGTTTGGAAATAGCTAATATCAGTTGATACTTTCTAATAATATTTCTGATGGAATTCGTTTAGCAATTCGGAGCAAATACTCCCTGTATTACAAAGCAAACGACGATTGTGTCTAACTTTTTGTCTATTGTTAATGGTGTTTTCCAAGACTCTATTCTTGGTCCTCTGTTATTTGTTATATACATTAATGATTTACTTAAGGTATTAAAATTCTGTGATATTCATGTACCATATACGGTGGATGTTCAGTTATATGCTAATAGTCCTCTTATCTCACTCAAGTCGTGTATTCATGATCTAAATTCTAACCTTATTGTGTGTATGAATGCTTCTAGAAACGACCTACATCTAAACCCAAGCAAATCACAATGTATAGTTATTTATGAAATAAGCTTTTATTCTTGACGATATTGATAGGGTATAATTTAACGGATCTGTGATAGACTTTGTAGACTCTACTAGGGACCTAAGTATTATTTTTAATAGAACGCTGACATATTTATATTTATAGTGCAACAGGCAAAGTGTATGCGATGCTACAAATTTTATGAACAACTTAATTTTTATCCCTATTAAAGTGCCACTGTTATTGGTTAAATCTTACTTGATACCTAGACTTTTATATGAATGTGAATTGTTTGCTAATTGTGAGTGTAATAAAAAACGGAATGTTTTATATAATATTATTGCCCAATACATTTTTGATTTGAAACGGTCGGTCCATATTTATGCTGCATAAGAACGTAATTTCTTTATTTACTATTCGCCTTTGTACACAATCCCTCGGAACATTAGGTTAATGAGGAAAACATTAAAAATAAAATAAATATATGAATATGTGGCACTTAAAGCCCCGAAAGGCTCATTGGTCGAGCTTCTCTACCATTACTGTTGTGCGGGTTAAATTTTGGACAGTATTAGAAGGGACCTACTTATTTTAACCAGTTCCGAACGGCAGAACCCTTGTGACATCACTTTTTCTGAGCTTTGTCACAGAGTTCATTGATAAGCTTTCTCATAGCAAGTTGTTACTGTCGGAAGAATTGCCAATTGCTTGCCGACAGGTGGGTACCGTTCGAAAGAAAAATCTTTTCGATATTAAATTTGTTATGCTTCAGCCGGGGATTGAACCACGACCTACAGATCAGAAGGCCAACACACTAACCACTGAGCTACGGCACCCATTGAGGAAAACACTGCATTTTAAAAATAACTTATTGTACATAAATTTTTATCTGACTACAATAAAGAAACATTTAAATCTGTTTTTGTTTTATATTATCAAAAATGGTTTAATGTATTTTCATTTCATTGGAAAACCGTTATTTTAAAATATGTTTCTGTGAAATCTTAAGTATTGTTGTATTCGAGGGTATTCTAATAGAAAATGCAAAAAACACAATTTGGAAAAATTATGAGTTACTTCCTTTCTATATTAAGGTAACGATGTTGTAAAATGATGATACAATTCAAATATTTTGTATAACCAATATCAACTAAAAGTAAAAATGTGTATACCATATTGATTATTCAAGTAAATTTTCTAAAAGCTAAATACAAAAAACAAACAGACAATAAAACGAAAAGTTCAAAACGCACATATTCAAAACTGCATTTAATGCATTCACGTGTGTACCTACTTACCTATTTATATAGGGTGATTCATTTCATGGTTCTTTTTCCAGTATGAATTTTATGACAGATCAAACTGTCAAACTGTCATGGTAAATTTGTTCTGTGTTGTTTAACATTTCATTGTGGAAAAATTTACCGCGACACAGGGTCTAGAAATGATTCAGCTGTATTTAGCCAAGAAGCTAGTGAACATATAATTATATGATTTAGACTTTGACTAGACTTTGACTTCTTCAATGGATAAGCTACAATTGGAAGGCACTCGAAATGTTCAAACGAGTCATCGAAAATTGGAACATCATAGTTGATCATGTTAGACACAGTTATGGCCAACATTTGAGAGAAATCATCTTTAAAAAATAAAGGTAAAACAATTAATTAATTAAAGAATATTGAATGATGTAAAAGATTACCCCATAAAATTGGATTTATTGGAAGTATTTTATTCTTCTTGAAAAAAGTACTTCTAAATGTAACACCCATTATACATATACCACTAGCAACACCATCATTGCACAGCAATTCCGCAGGTAGCAGCACCATATTGTCATCATGTCTGACCCCAGCACCAGCAACATCAACAACAAAAAAGGAGATATTTAACAATTTATTGCTACTGCAATTTTGTTCGAGAATTCCAGTGCCACAAAAATTGTCGCAAACATTTTATTCAACTAAAACTTTCTTGCATAATGCTCTTTGCAGATAAACTTACAAATAGAGGGCTATTGTTGTTGGCGATATGAATTTCTTGAATTTCTGCCAAATCCTTGAGGCTATTTTCTACTAAACTTGTGTTTGTGTTGTACTCATATGCAAATGATTGCAATATTGCCGCTGCGAGTGAAGCATTTAATCATTTGGATTCAAGGAAATAAGTGTACATGGTTAGCAATGGAAACGATATTTTTTGGTGACTTTTTTGAAATGAAATCATCTACAAAGGAAAAAGTTAACGACTTTTGCTTATGAAATAATATTGATCCATTGGTGGCAGCATTTAATGTAATTATATTGCTTTTTGTACTTGCTGTACATAAGATTTACACACACAAACACACACACACAAACATATATATATATATGTATATATATATATATATATATATATATGTATATATATATATATATATATATATGTATATATATATATATATATATATATATGTATATATATATATATATATATATATGTATATATATATATATATATGTATATATATATATATATATGTATATATGTATATATATATATATATGTATATATATATATATATATATATATATATATATATATATATATATACACTTTTGGTACTCATATTCTATTTTTTGCAGTCACATACTGCATCAGGTTCAGGCTGGCTACCTGTTGAAACAATAATAAACTATTTAATTTGGTGAAAGCCTACGGATAATTACGAAATTTAAAAACTAACACCTACGAAAGTAATTCTGTAATCCTAGAGCATGAGTTTTTTTGCACATAATTTTAACACCTCCAAACACTTATATATTGGACCAATAACGCTAGCAGGCTTTATCGAACCGATAAAAGTTAGCTGTGTGTTATTTGTTATAATAAAGTTTAGCGGGCAGCAAATGTGCCCGTTAACTTTTATCGATTCGATAACGCTAACAGGCAGTTGAGAAAACGGCCCTTAATATATGTACATCTGACTGCTGTTAATGGGATGTACACGGCGATATCATTTGCTCTTCCAGTTCATGTAATGGTTTTAATTAATGTGTTTTGTTGTTCTGCTATTGTGGGTTTTTTCGTTACTGGTTAATTTTATTCCCAACAACCAGAATGAATAAAAACATGTGGGCGCTGTGTACTTCGGCTTTACTGGTTAACATTATTATGTATTGTAAGTACATACCCATATAGTACATAATAAAATTTGTGGTTAGAGTAGTCTTTATTGCGATATTTTTAGCATTAGTTTTGATGACATGTTTCCTTCTACATATACGTTTAATGTCTATGTGTGTGATTGCGATATGAAGCGAAATTATACGTCGTCGCAATGTACATATACGAAAATTTATGCAAGACATATGATAACAATTTTTGGAAAGTATATAAAGATACAGATATTTCGATACAGAAATTACAGAATTCGTATATTCAATCCAGAAAATTAAGTTTTTATGCATATGAATGTTGGATCTTCTTCTAAAAAAATTTAATGAACATTCTTATATAAATTATCTCACTAGTTAGTCTAGGACCCACACCTGCTCACCTTCATAAAATGAATCTATATACAGAGATACATTTTCTATTTTTGTGATACCACGGGAACTAACCCTTATCCCACTGGATAATCCTTAAACCACCCTGACGATTTAATAAACGATAGTATTTTAGAATTAGTTAGCATTAGGCCGAAAATATTCAATAAGACCTTCCTTAGTCTGTGTGACAGCAAATTACTTCGGATATCTAAATATTATTTTAATATAAAATAAAGTTTAGGTCACAGTGCTTAACTTTTGGGTGAACCCTTTAATATGATAATAAATAAATACAAACAATAAAATTCAACATTATGAGGATGAGTATACTAAAACACACCAAAATAAAACAAAAAATCAAATGTGCAGTTCATATTTTTGTTTGATTAATATGTAAAAGCTACTTAAGTGTAAAAAAGCCGGTATTGCAATATACTAAAACTGGGAACAAAGTATAACAAAACATGTAGCACTGTGTCCAATTGAAACTATTGGACCAGTAAACATTTACTGTCAGTGAAATGCATATGACTAATGTTAAAATTGGCGTAACCAGCATCTATGAAATGTCATGCTTTGTGAGTGAACTGCAAAATTCACACAACCATTATTATGGTAGAAGCATAACCAACAGTAACAAAATTACACATTACACATTAACGATTCAAAAAGGCAAAATAGCATCAAAAATGTGAAACGATGATGGCATTGGCACCAGCAGCAGCAGCCAATTGGCATAAAAATCATGCCGTACAGTTTATCCCAAAGTACTTCCCATTGTTTTTCACTCAACAACACACAGCGATCAACACAAGTATATTTCCATATACACGCGCTCTATACAGTATGTGGAGCAGCAGATGTATGGGTAGCTCACTTATGTTTTACAGACAGACCTTGAAACAGTTCAAAACCGTAAACGCTTCAGTAATCAATGATATAAAACAAGAGATAATGCTCGCATCTTTTAGTTGGCTTGCCATTTGGGAATCATCTTTATTATTTCAAATCTTCCATGATGTGAGCCATGCCATCATGGAGTTCGCAATCGAATTGAACAGAGTTTTATATACGTATGTGTTTCGCTCATATACGTCTACATAAATACATACCCAATGGGAAATGTCTTTGTCATCTAGCACGCGTTGCACAGTGTCAACTACCGATCTAAGCCGTTGCTAAATACTCAAGTATTGCATTCAGTAAACGTGATACGATTGCAGTCAAAATTAAAACAAACAATTACACAATTAAGTCACACATAAACACATATATACATATATATATATATATATATATATATATATATATATATATATATATATATATATATATATATATATATATATATATATATATATATATATATATATATAAATTTAAAGTGACACCCTTGTTAAAATACCATGTATATTCTTTATAGTTCTTATTCTAAAAAAATTAGAAAAATAACCCACTTCAAGAGCAATTAATAACTCGTAAAGTAAACGGAAATGAAAAAAGTGTACAAGTTTAATGATTTATAACAATTAAAGATATAATAATTTTAAAATTACACTCCTTACCCAAGATTTTAGTTATCGCCTTATATTTATAAACCTTTTTTGTTTTGTATATCATTTTCACCATTTTGGCCAAGAGGGAAACATTTTGCATCATTGTTGGGATTTCAATAAAAACACAGGTCTACGGTTGATTTTTGACTTTTTGCATGCTCGTATTCACAAAACCAAGTTTACGTTCAGAATATTTTTATGCAATAATGAAAGATGGATCGTTTGTATGAACGCCGTTGATTGCAATTACATTGAGAACATGGAGCGAATACATTGACGAATGTGAAATACAAGCATTCTATCAAATGACACTCGAATCAACTTACATCATTCCTTCACTATGAGCAGCCGCAATTTTTGGAAACATGTACATGTGCAGTTTTCATATGTTACGGTTATACTGCGCATTTTCAAACGAACAGCAAAAATGCGATAGCGGCGATATAAAAGAGCAAAACGATTCATTCAAAAAATTTTGTTTTTGGTGCTTTCATGATAACATGAATTGTGACGTTTCATAAATTCTGTTTTCGCAAAGCAACCGTTGTTCTGATGAACCTTAATTCAATACTTGAAAACCAAACTAATAAAAACGTGAATATATTTGAGTTTATCTGTTTAAGAGCCTCATAGTTTTGATTTTGAAAATAAATTAATAACCACTAATGAAATGTATTTATTTACCATAAAGTTACCAGTGAGCCGTTCTGTAGGACTAATTGGGCTGATATTGAACTTCGAATGTAGAAATATTCATTTGGAAATATGAAAAAACTGATCGGGACTCCTACGTATAATTTTATATAAATTAGGAAATTTGCCATGTGGCGAATATATCGTTTTTGTATATACTTTTCAATAAATACCATATTTTTCAAGAACTTTCCGTTAACAATAATTACTCGTACATGTTTTCCTAATTAAAACTTTTGCGAATACAACTCTGTTTTGTCCAACTCGCTATTTTGTTCTTTGCTTGAGAACGTGTTCCGTTTCTTTTTTTTTTTGTTCTCGTTGCTTAGCACTCCGTTTTCATCTCTGCTTTGCTCGTCGCTGCATTATTCGCTTAGACTTAGATTTGCTTGACATCCTCACTATAATTGCAGCAGTATTCATGAAAATGTAACTAGTGCATCACTGATGACGTTGTCATTTATGACTAATTTACATATGGTATTCCTAATACTTATACATATACTATATAGTAAATATAAACATAGCTATATATGTGCGAGTAGTGTGGCGACATAGAGATAATGATGGTAGTGGTGCAGCGGGAAGTTCAACGAATTACCACGTTGGAATCGGTCAACCGTTGAGACGATGACGCTAAAGCTGCTGGATGGCTGCTTTGTATTCTTGTATCAAGTATAAAACACGAGGTTGTTACTTGTTTGGTCTAATATGGATTTTACATTTTCGTTTATTTTCCTACTCCTATGTTGTCGCATTTTCGTTATTATTTCTATTTTTGTTTTTGTATGTACATATAAAAATATATAGAAAGGGGAGTTTTTTTTTTAATTATTTACTTATACACAGATACTTGCAATATTGCACTTCATAACATACACTGAGGGGAAATGCGTATAAATAGTGAGTACGTGTATTCTTTATTCCAAAAAAAATGTATTTTAACATAAACAAAATTAAAAAGAAAAAGAAGTAGATAATAAAAACCCCGTCAGAAAAAGTTTAGTTGAAACTAAATTGTATGTCAAATTAAATGTCTTTCAAGCATATATATCATGTATATGCTTGTAACTCATCATCAATAAAATATTGGCTGCTGTAGCTTAGTTAGTTAGCCAATTATACGAAAACGACCAATACGACTATTCGAACGACGGATGCTTGATTCTTTTAAGCGGCTACCCTAGAAGAGGAAGACAAAGGGATCTTCGGATCCTATAAGTGCCGGTTACATATTATATCGTATTACGAACCCAGATATTTAATTTAGTTTTTCTTTAGTGTACCTTCTCGAAGTAGCACTTAAATGAAGCGCTTCCAATTCTGCAATCAAAAGTCGTAGTGGAATGAGTTACGTAGTGATCTTCACCCAAGCGGAACATAACTCACAATTTCTATAATTGTGATACATTGTTATGATTATGGAACCACTATTAGTGTTTCATCTTGTTAAGATGTTTTCAGTGACTACTTGTGGTAACAGAGATATATGTTTGATTAGATACGATTATTGTGTACATATTATCAGTATATTGCGACTATTTAGATTTCTGCAGCCTTCACAATGTTATTATGAACATTTCAGCTTCCATGAACTATGTAGTTTTAACATATTTAATATTTCATATTTCGAAATGGTTGTGATGATATTAATTATAATAACACTGTTCGACACATTGAGAGCGACAAACAATTATTAGGATCTATTATGTTTATTGGTGATGCAGGTACAGGTTGTTCTTAATATTTCGCGTTTCTTGGATATTTTTGCAACTGAAAATGTTTTTGTGTGTGACATATTAACCAACTATACAATACCTCACCGTGCATTTTTAACTCAATACGAGCGTCTACAGAGGATACTCTAGAGAACTATCCATCAACCACACTCTGATACCAATCTTTTTTTTTTTTATACCGCATAGTGTAATTATCATTGTACAAAATTGTATTTTTTGTCCCCATAGTGTGTTTTAAAACTCGCTTTACCCAGGAAAAACAGTTCTCATCATCGTCGTTGTAATGATAAACAAATGTACGTATTAGAATCATTATCATTGTTACAATTATCTTCGCCCTCATCATCATCACCAATAACAGCAGCAGTTGAAAAAGGAAGTAGACAAGATATTCAGAGAAAATTAATGCCGAAAAAGACGTTAAAGGAACTGAAGCAGAACATTTGTGTGGCTTCTCTTTTATTTACATATACGCGCACATATGTATGATGTATATATATTTTATATTATTGTACACGTGCACTCTCTAAACATGCAACAACACACTGTACTCTCAATATCGTTAAGATACTACTGGAGGGATAATTGTATTTTACACCTTACGTATGCACGTGATATCGTGGTTAAAGCCTTGTAAGTAGGTATATGCATACCATATACAAGCATGTATCTACTCAAAGAAAATATGTATCATAAAGGTAACATATACTGACACATACAACCAACAATGCAGTGTATGTATTGGGGAAAAAAATGAACTATGTACATATGTATATGTATATATGTATATGAATATATGCATACATTGTACAGAGAAAGAAAAAAAGGAAACATAAAAACGAATAAATTAAGCAAAAGTAAGTAGGTAGTAGGTATTAAATTTCCAGTACTACCCGAAAATGTTGCAAACGAAGTGATGAATTGACAAAATCAAACGATAAAATTAACAAAATAACGAAAGAGAGTGGAAGAATATGTTTTAAATGCAGCATTTGAGATGTGCGGCGGTGTCTGTATATAGACACGTGTTTATTTGTGCATACATAGGCAACCCTAAAAGTCTCCGGAAACGAGTACTAACATTTTTTCGTCAAATTTGGTATTTAAAATGGGAAACTCGATTCATCGATTATAAAATCCGCAGATCGTTGGACAATAGTAATATCGTTATACTTTGAAGTTATGCATTCACGAAGCACTTCAAGAACATGATTGATTTTTCTTTCGTAAAACTGTACCAATTGCAGTGCTCTTAAGGATCCAAGAACAGTAAACGCTTAAGATATTCCTTGCTTGTGTGCTTGCGTTTTTCAACACCTGCAGAAGCCGCTGAGGCATGGAAAAGGCATATTTCTGTTCTACCCAGTTCTGAGTGGAAACTGTCTCTAGAAAACCGCTTTCTTAAAGGCGAGAATTTTGAAAATACGTAGGTATTTTTTTAGTCGTTTCCGGAAACTTTCAGGGCTAACCTCGTACATCCTCACATACAATACATATGTATAGTAGGTGTGCGGTGAATGTGCATTGCATAAAGAATGTATATCGCCTTACAAAATAAACACAATCCGTTGAATATGCTGTCGCATTGCAACCACCAACCAACCGCTATACTCGTGATAATGTTGCAACGTTTGTTTATACGCACACCCAAAAGGCATCTGTTTCCTACATCATGATGCATAAATAATACATCATCATAAAACATACAGATACCCGCAAAATATTTAAAGTGCGTCCAATAAGCTATTTTCGCACTTTCCCAGCAATTTACCGGCCGGTAGATCCAATACAACTTCAAAATACAACATTCTGGAAATACGATACAATTCAGAGAAAAGCAAAAATAATAAAAAACAAATGCACTGAAAAAACACAGTAGTACGTTTACTGTATGGATATATGATGCATCTCATATATTTGTACATACTATATATACATATTCATATATGCATATTGATGCGTGATCCGATCAAATGAATAAAATAATACATAGAATCTCATATTATTTAAGTATAAATACCACAATGCGTGCGCAGTGTCATCATTGTAGCAATATTGGGTGTAGGAGGGCAGTCCACATATGTGGTACTATACATATGAACATATATACTGCATATATATATAAGCAGTTACTCAGTCAATGTGATGTTCCAGACGTATCATGTTATTTCATAACAGCTAATGTTTAGTTTAAAAACTTCATTTTATTAAATATACTTTAAAAAAATTAATATTACACACATTATTTAGATATATTAAATAGGTTTGTTAACGCCTAGATTATTTACTAGAACTGTTTTGGCAGTTGTATATATCGTAATAATAGCGTGCAGTACCGCGTATACGACCGGTTGCAATACTGCGTATACGACCAGATACAATACCGAGGATGACAGTGAAGTGAAAAGCATTAGTGAATAAGTGCGTTTTCACGTTGAAATAGTAACGAGGTTGAACACATTCCCATAAAATTTTGATATACATATAGGTACAACTCAAGCTCCCTGCTAGAAAAACATCACCTTACTCAACTTTAATATTACTTCAGCATGGGTGATATCTAAGACAAATAAATAAAGGTGACTTCAAGTGAGTATACAAACATTCGCTGGGTTTTGGTTGACCGTATCATTGGAATTCAATCCCATTCTGAACTTTACCTGGAATTCAAAATAAAGTGTTTCTAATCAACGCTGTCGATGTATGCGATCGCTATTCTAAAGACTCAAAACTGAAACAATTCGTTATTTAAAAAATAATCGATTCAAGAATTTGAATTCGAGTGCATACTCGAAGGTTATTGGTAAAAATAACATATTGATTTGTTGTAACATAACAGCCACCAAATTATAAATCTCTAAATTTGTCCGAAAAATCTTGTTTCCTAAACTTATCTTAAAGCCATGAGAAGAATCTTAAATTTCAACCTCATATCCAATTAAATGTTTAACTTTATCTCCTTCCACTTAATAGTGAGTTGAAAATGAATTGAGATTTAGTGTGTACAATTCTTCTTTCATATGATGTTTTTCATTTCTTCAATTCTAATTGTTTTTTTCGATTAGTAAATCAAATAATAATAATAAAATAAACAAATAATAAATATAGTGCAGAAAATTGTGGAGTGGCTCTCCCCTTGATCAAGTAATGGCGAAATTTCCGTAGCAGCTATTTTTAATTTCTTATTTTAATCGAACGATTTTTTACATTAATTCTCACGTAAAAGTGATTTGGATATCAAGTTGAAAATTGCATTTAAAATTTCCCAGTTGAGGACTATGAATTCCTTAAATGAAGGATTTCATGATACCGAATAGTAGATCCCATTGAGAGTCAATGTGTGTGGTTTCAGAAAAAGGTTAGACCTTAACTTGATCCTAACGTGAATTCAAACTTTAATGACTATTAAAACGCAATTGTTTTCTTGGAGTAGTATTTTTGTAGATGGAATACACAGCCACACGATAAACAGGTGAACTTGAGTCTTGTGTTTATTTGGCAGAAATGGTGGGAGACTTGTAGAGTGCTGTTTTCTTTCCTTGAGACAGGGCTCGACCACCTGTTTGCAAGAGTGATCCTTCGTAATATCTCCTGGCTGACATCATTACTGGTGTTAAAGGCGGTTCATATATAGACGAAGTCTATTACTACTTCAAAAGCATAGTCGTCAACAGTGACGTGTTATTCAAGACGCCGGGACTCTTTTTTTTTACATCAGGTGCTTCGTCTTGCCCTCATTCACCATAAAACACATTCGAGAATACTCTGAGGATGCTGCACTAACTGCGCGTGTTCATTCCAATCAGTTCTTGTTTGCGCTCCTTTCTTTTGTACGTGACAGAGAAACTGACCCTCCAATCATCATGTATGCTTCCGTCAGACCATATTCTGTTTTTAGGCATCATACGCATGTATTACGTCAAACCAACGAAGCTCTCTTTGGTCGCATCGTCCTTCTTTTTTCTGAGCACACACTATCTCAATCCCTTAGTGGGTAACCCCTACTAAGTTCATGTTCTTTAATTTTGTAAAAACGTCATTTTGGTATGGCAGTCTTTTAAGAGCCGATAAGGGGTAAGCATATTTAATAAAAATATTCTAGCGATAGTGGGTGGTTCGCTAGCAATTTCTGGGCAATTATCGGATAATTCGTTGAATTTCCGGTGCTTTCCTGTAGTGACAATTCTGGTCATCATAAACAACATTTCATCGTTTATAATTTTTTTTTTTGTTAAATACGAAATGTTATCTAACCGAGCCAAACCAAGCCGTGATTCAAATTCAGCGACCCCAAATACGTATAGATATGTTAATCTCGTCTGCTGGACAATACATATATTTCGTGTGACTGCGATATCATGGACATACAGCTTTTGTGTGCACTTTTATTAAAAAAATGTTTATTTCATTTTTTGCACAGCACTGTATGTCTGTACTTTTGTGTATTCGTTTATATTGCATGCTTTAGAATGTAGCCATTCACACCACTACAAGTGCCATACAAAACATGTAATGTGACGTCATATATTTTGCGACATTATTTTCTTTTGTTTCTTATTTTTTTATTAAGCACTTCTGAAAGGATAGGAACTTACTATTTACGGTCACATCTGTGGTTTATATAAATAAACCGAAAGCACAAATTACACATTTTCACATCTGTAACATGTGGTATACAGCAAAAGTAGTGGTACATTCACGTCACAGCAGCTGGCATCTAGTAGCTGCTGCAACAGTTTATGTGGATTTTAGGTAGATAATACAAGAATTTAGGTAAATATTTGTGGTCAAATTAAATAATGATTTCTTGTTTTTATTATTTAATATTGTATATTTCATTAACGTTTTTGTTTGTTTTAAATTTTGGTTGAAAAATAAATACATGTATAGACACCATAAGAATAAATATTTACATATTGGTAGTTACATCTATTGTTAGTTACAAGGCAGCTTAAAAATTCACACTGGACAAAATGGAAAACTTCAAAGAGAAATTACATAAATTATTAACAAAGCCTGAAAAGCAGCTGAAAACATCATTTGCCGCTTTAGAAATGAAGAGCGAGTCATAAATAAGCACAAAAAAGCTGCTGAGTCAAAAAAATCCATGGCTGAGCACACCGAAACTACTCGATATGGCGGAGAAACACTTCAAAATAACCTGTAACGCCGAAGCCATTCGGAGTGTCCTTCGGAAGGATGGACGAAATGGTAGAATTGCACGAAAGAAACCCCCTGTTAGCAAAAGGACTAAAAACATACGATTGCAGTTTGCTTACAGTTACATTGTTTCATCCTGGAAGGACGTGATATTCACAGATGAAAGCAAATACGATATTTTTGGATCAGATGGTAGAATAAATATTTGGAGAAAACGAAATCAAGAGATGGTAAATTGCACATTGGATTATGGATAAAATCAATATTTTAATATTTTGAAAATAATCTCCTACAAAGTGGTGCCGAAACACTCGGCATAAAAAACACGTATCATTTCTATCAAGACAATGATCCGTAGCATTTGGTTGGAATTGTAAAAGAATGGTAATCAGAACACCTCCCCAATTACTAAATTTCAATATTTCAATTTCAATACATGAGATTTCGAACAAAAATTACTTAGAAAGGGCCCTTTTGAAAGAATGGGATAAATACGTTCGAAAAACGCTTGTGATATATATTCCACATCGCTTAATATCAGTTATTTACCAGAAAGGATACCTTAAAACTATTAGGTAAAAGTTTTGCAATACTTTATTGTATTTGCTATAATGGCCCATTTTCACTGTGACATAAAATTTTGTCCTATTTTGCTAAATGAATTCTTTTTTGTATTTATTATTTGAATAAAATGAACTTATGGGATTCACTTAATTTTTTTGGTATGTGGATTATTATTTAAGGGTGATGTGTTGCACTGCGACCCTAAGTCTATTGTGCATGGTATTTGGATTAGTTTCCGAGATTTTTTACAGTTCAAGTTATTTGGTCACTGGTGGACTATTTTCACTTTGAGCCACTGTACATGTACTTTATGCTTTTTGCTTTTGATTCGTAAAGCGTCAATAACATTGGCTGTAACGACAACGAAAATAACAACAGTAATAATAACAATATCAACATCTCCGACAACAATCACAGCAACAACTTGTAAAAGCAACAATCACAAAACAATAACTTATCGATTGCACACTTTTTCTCTTGAAAATCGTGATTTGAATTTATGAACTTTTATCTGCGTGTTTATACATTTGGTATAAGTAAAGGGTGTTTTTAGAGGTCCCATTTTGCGATTTGGTTTACCATTTATGATTCATTTCGGGATTGCTACTCAATCCGAGTAACTAATTCGACTAATCATGGATACTTTTCATACCACATATACTCTAAATCAAGAGTGGGTAACCTATTTATATCACGGGCCAGAATAAATTTTCTATTTTTTCCGCGGTCCATTGTAGTTAATTGACACCTTCGTTTGACCAGCAATTTTTTAATCTATAAATCTTTCCACAACATACATAGAATTGGGAAAAAATAAGATTTTTGATTTTTGTATGATACTAAATTAAGAGCATACATGTTGCAATGTCCATTTAAAATTCAACAGAAACTGGACGAATTACATCGGAAAATATTTATTTATTTTATTAATTTTGCCTAAGACCTAGAGTGCTGGGTAGAAACTCTTCGCGGTCTGTAGTTGGTCCGCGATTCAGGAGCTGCTCATCGTTTCTTTCAATGATAGTATGTATCCGCAGAGATGTCGTACAGTGCGCACCGAAGAAACTATTGCTGCTGCAGGGCATAGTATTGAGGAGGGTCCAAATGAGTCGATTCGCCATCGCGTATATCAATTGGAGTGTGAATCCAATTTATGACAAATTTTACGTAAAAATCTCGACCTTATAACATTAAACTGGTGCGGGAATTAAAGTCGAATGACCATCATACGAGCCGTAGGTTCGGTCAACAAGCGCTAAACCAACTCGAAGTCAATCCACTGTTCAGTGATAAGGTTCAATCTTGGGTCAATGGGAATGTCAAAAGCAAATTTTGTTATAGAAAAAATGGATAAAAGTGAATTTCATGTTTTGATAAAGCATTGCTTTTTGATTAATGGCGGCTGAAATCACAAAGAAACGGCCACATTTGCAAAATAAAAAAGTGTTATTTCACAAAGACAATGCACCGTGTCACAAATTGATGAAAACGTTGACAAAATTGAATGAATTGGGCTTCGAATTGCTTTCCCACCCACCGTATTCTCCAGATTTAGCACCCAGCGACTTATTCTTATTTTCAGATTTAAGTCCGATGATGCAGTAATAGCTGAAACTGACGACAAAGAGAAATCGTACTATAAAAGTGGTATCAAATATCAAAGTTGGAAAATCGCTATACTCGTTGTATAGCAATCTCGTCGTGCAGTAGCAATCACAAATGGCAAGAATGCAGCAGTGTTGCACAAACATACTGCTTTTACGAACGAACCTTCTATTCAAACGCTAATGGTATGAAATTATCTTTATAATAAAGCCAATTTTTAGTTTGAAATTATATAATCTCATTATATTATTTCAATTTAAAGCTCTACACCTCTAATAAACACCCTTCATATAATTGCATATTTTGTTGTTACGTTCGATGTTATTTATTTTGTTGGCATCATTTCATCAAGCATGGCCAATTCAATTTAAGTTATTGTACATAGTTACACATATCAACTAAATGAAATTAGCCAATTTATAGTCTGATAAATTTGAAAAAATACTAATATATAAATGTTGTAAATAACAGTGTATATGAAATGCACACGAGAAGGGGCTTCGAGGCTTAAACAACGATATAGGTTTCATATGAGCTGAAGTCGAGAAAAGTTGAACGCCGATAATGTACATGGTGGTTGCCACAGCCAACTCATGCTGTGTATTTTGTGGGATTAGCTTCTAGTAACGAACGTAAACATTATTGAGACTCTCTATCGAATATAATTGATGAGTTTGAGGCGAGTACTCGAGGAAAAATGTGACCAGTACTACTCCAGATACCACCAAATTATTCTCCTGCATTGCAATGTTTGTCCCAATGTTGCGGCGAGGGTCAAAACATACTTGGAAATATTAAATTGGAAAGTTTTACCCCACCCGCCACATTCAAAAGACATTGTTCCTTGTGACAAACACATCTTCCCGTCGATGATAGTCTGGCTGAGCAGCATTTCACATTATATGAAGATACCAGAAATTGGATCGATTCGTCGATAGCCTTGAAAAATGAAGCGTTAATCCGATGCGGCAACCGTATGTTGCCAAAGTATTTGGAAAAAGTTTGTAGCTCATGGTTTTATTAGTATGTGAACACTGCGAATGGGAGCTGTGTAAATTTTACGAACCATAACCGGTTATTTTCAGTTGTGCAAATATATTAGCAGTCTCATAGAGATTATATACTATTGTAAATTTCGTATTGTTCCAGCATATATTTCAGTCCACGCCATATTACCTCTTCAAAGATATTTCCCTCATAATTAGACTCCCGCAAAAAAAAAAACTACCGTTAACACTTAACAAATGTTGAAATTGTAAAAAAATTTCGCATTTCAATATCCAATTATGAAATATTTCAAAAGCACATTATTGTGAAAATCTTGAAATATAGTTATGAAATGCCACCTACCTTTAAATGGGAGATGAAAATGAATCGACAGTCATTTGTAAACTTACACCTCTTCTCAAATATGATATTTGCAATTTATAGAATTGCATCAGCATAGATTAAATTCAGGTCACAAAAACAACAAAACAAAATATAGTGATCTTTAATAGAGCGATTCTTTAGTATACGTACATAAATATGTACATAGTATGTACCCGTATGTGTGAATCATGATAATGAAGATGATTACGACGATCACATGCCATATCTTTCGATTCCTATATTTACTTCAATTTCTGTCACTCCAGTATCAACAACAACAATAGCTCGTATATTGCTTTACCTATATAACTTATTGAAAAAATCATATTACGACCACATTGCCGAAAACGATAATATTGTATTAATGCTATTTATTAATATGATCGTTGTCAGGTGACAATACCATGTTTCCATTGATGGTGGCTTATTGTTCATTATCGACATTGTTTATTGACTGCATCATATCCTCTTGCAAGATCATCATTTTCTAGTTTTACGAGGGTATGTTAGTACAGAGGTTATCGGCACTTATTACACGAACAGAATATGGCAAATGTTTACCCAGAAAACAAAAACGTCAACAAAAATCTTATAACATTTGTGCATGTCATTATTATATACACTTATTTGTTGTTGGATTTCCGAAGAGAAACTGAAACTAAAAATCAGATATATATATATATATATATATATATATATATATATATATATATATATATACATATAAATATATATATATATATATATATATATATATATATATATATAAAATTAAAAAAATATATATATATACATATATATACATACATGGATCAGTTTTTTAAATAATGTACTTTAATTCTTTCACATATTATAATTTTTTCGATTTAAAATAAATGTATAAAATATTGAATGAAAATTTCAAACGACTTTTTCATGTCCGTCCCCAAGGGTAAATGACTTTTTTGACTGCAACAATGAACGTGCCATACATTTTTACAAAAAACGAAATTGTCAAAATAATTGAGCGATTTTTTTTAGATTTTATATACATTTTTGTTTACCCCGATCTATATGTGTATATATATATATGGCTACATTCGGATCCTCCACCTGATCTCAGAAAATCATATTCCGAAAATCTGCGCACACCGTCGAAACAAAGTTAAACTGCATATCAAATGATAATACAACGGATCAACATTCCTATAGAAGAGTATCCCTAAAAAAAAGTCTTTCGAATTTGCAAATTTGAGTTTGTTACGGCATGCCTTAATTTCGCCATATTTTGCTTGATAGCAACGGATTTTTGCAAATAAAGAAAAAATAATTCAATATTTTTGCATGACAGTAAGCTAAATGTATTTATAATAAGTAGGGGACACTGTATTGTACATATTGTGCATAGTTATGTATGTACTTTATATAAATATATTATTTGTATTAGTGTTTTGGGTAGGTACTTTTGATTTCATTTTATAAGGTATATACGTATTATTATTTAAACCCTTAAATGATATTTGAAAGAATATCTTCACAGCTAAAATCATAAAAATAATGATGTAAGCATTTTGCGGTAAATTGCTTATATTGACAATTCTTAGGTACCTACATGATGCACACAGGAAAATGACTGACTAATGGCGAAAGTGAAAATACGAAGAGTTGCACAATTGATGCTACAACGTAATAAAATCCAAGAGAATACTTACCTGTATTGAATAATGGCCGTAATAGTCTAATGTAATGGTGGATGCGTATCAATTAAAAAACCAGAGATAGTAGTTGAAATACTTGTGTTTACTGAAAACAGCTATGTAAAAAGCGTTACCTACATACTCGTATAAACAAAGCAACAAAAATTAAAAAATATTTTGAAAAAGTAAGTATTTGTTTTCTATGATTAGATAAGAACAGAATTAAGTTGAATTTACGAATGAACACACGACAGTACATTATTTGTTCACAAAATCAATATTTCAGCGACAAGAGCGTAGAAAATCGATTTGAACGCGCACGCACAAATGCACACATACGAGTATGCAAGAGTACGAGTCATACGATACACTTACACTCGTAGTCCAAGATGGAAGGTATCATCGAAATAGCCTCCGAGATAAACGCGACATTTGCCTTTAAATAATATTAACTATTTTTGTATTCTCATACAATCATATGTATATGTTCGCACATAGCTGTAATTGTATGGTCACCATGAGATCGAGTTATTTACTTTATGACTAAAGCAGCACTGAGATGGATATATTGTATGTACAGCACAATCATGTTGCTTGCACAGTGACGATAATAGTATGAGCGCGAGCTCCACCAACCCTAATAACCAGTCACATTTCTCTCCTCTCAAAAATCCACATATTTGCTTATACCTACTCGCATGTATGTACATATGTATTGTACAATGTGAACAGCAACGTGCGCTTTAAGCAGTGCATACATCTGCTCGCCTTCAATGAATACAATTCCCGTTAATATGCTATGTACTGTTAAAGCACAAACAAACAAAAAATCAATTTTAACAAATGGCTTTTTGCTCTCCACGCTTTCATTTTATTTCTTCCACAATGGCTATTTATCAAATCACCTGGCTACATATGTGTAAGAAAATAGTCGTACAACTTATATCATGAATATATGTAAGTATATTATATCGTTGATAGCCATATTCTTAGTTTAACTTTTATTCACATGTGTATATAGGTAAGGAAGTAAACACGTAATTTTTCTCACATGAACCCTCTCTCTGGTAGATATTAATAAGTATTTTCTTAGATTGTTACGAAATCAGTAAGTTCATTTTTGCCGATCCTTGCAACAAGAAATTTGTTGATAAATTTTCTGAATTTTCGAAAGAACATACATACATATTTTATACCAACATCTCCACAATGATCACCACTTTTCTTCCGTAACATTTATACCGAATGTGACAATCATTTTCAGGAAAATTACATTATGATATTAAAACTACCACGTCAACATGAAGAAATTAAAATAAACACACCTAGACGTTTTTGAAATGTTTACCTATCGTAACTTAAAAAAAAAAATAGATAAATATGTGACACTTATAGGCAGCGAAGGTCCCTATTCTTTATGTCTTTATGTCGATTGCTTGCCGACCGCTCGAAAAAAAAATCTTACTGATATTAGAGTTGTGCTTCAGCCGGGGATTGAATTCACGACCCACAGATCAGAAGACGAACGCACTAACCACTGAGCTACGGTATTCATCGTAATTTCTATTAGACATATATTGTTTCTGGATGCTCCGAATCCCAGACATAGAAATTACTCGTATAATGAAGTGTATGGTGATTTTAATTCAAATGAATGAATCAAGCATGGCTGCCAATAATGTTGCATTTTTTAACAGGAACAGTTTTTTCGTGAATTTTCATTAGAATTACTCTATCAGATTATTTAAATCGATGTCGAAATGTAGGTACTACTATATTTGCTTATTTTGCATTTCAGTAATCTTCGTTGATTGCAAAAGTATAATGTATAACATTTATCATCTGAAAATAATATCCTGCATGTAAGCATCAAGGGAGTTATGGCGGTAAATTATTCTTTTGCTAAACTTTGACTTACAAAGTTATCGAAATATTGTCATTTTTGAATGACAATATTTCGAGGAATATATTTAAAGACTCTCGACGAAAAAACATTTCACGAGACCACAATTTTCATAAAATAAATCAATATTCTCAATTTTTTTAATTGGCACACCTCACACTTGTCATATAACACAAAATGTAAGCATCAAGGGAGTCATGTCGGTAAATGATTCTTTTGTTAAACTATGACTTACAGCTTCATTTTTGAGTGACAATATTTCGACGATTATATTTAAAGACATATCCCTCGACGAAAAAACATTTCACGAGACCACAATTTTCATAAAATAAATCAATAATTTTAATTTTTTTTAAATTAGCGCATCTTGCACTTGTCATATAACATAAAAAGTACGTGCATTCGATGGAGTATATATGCAAAAATGGCAACTAGTTTCGAAAACTCAATTTGAAGGACCCTGTATATATATAGGAATATATTTGTACATTGGATATGCAGGTATATTCGTATTTATATGTATTAAAAATCATCAGAATTCCTTCTCGTCTTTTATATAGGTACATAGGTGTATATATATATATATATATGTGCATATACATATGAAGTATATAGGTATAATCTGTAGGCATCTTTTACGAACGAGAGAGAAAGAGAGCGAGGTTGAAAGAATGATTGCAGAACGGAGTAATGATGTGAAGAGAAGGTGTGTTATTTTCTGTTCTCATTTATATTGAAAAACAAGTTTACACACACAGACATAATATTTCACATAGATACTTCACATAGATACGTGTGTTTTGCTCTCCCGTTCTCAATGTGAGCATCAAATACGTAACAAAAAGCAGAGGCCAACTGATAAATTGCTGCTTAGCAATTGGTTGATTTCTACTGCGTTGCACGGGATTGAATTATATTTGGTGGCATATGAATTGTATCAGAGAGTTGTGTGTGTGTGTGTGTGTGTGTGTGTGACTAGAAGGCCACACGTACGAGCATGTATGCATATATGTATATATATTGTTGTTTTCTCGAGGGCATATGTATTTTAGTAGAAGCAGAGGAAAATAAGAAGTAGAAGACGACAAATCTCACAAGTAGACTAAATAGATTTATATTCAGCAGTTACAAAACTGTCGTGTTTTATTGTAATATGGAGAAGAAGATGTCAATATGATGGTGGTTACGAGCACGATGAAGAAGAAGGAGGAGGAGCAGTTATGCTATTGTTAGAACTAGAATTATTGGAAATTTCCACAGTGCAATTCAAAGAGAGACAATCAGCCATATGCTCGTATTACAAGAATCTTTTCGATAACGATTTTATCTTTTCCTTGCTTGTTTCGAGTGTCTCTTTTACTCCGCTTACCATCCATCTATGGTAAATGTGATTCGTTCAGATGGCCATGTGACAGTATGAGGACTGATGTTAAAAGTCGGTATGTGAAAGTGTGTGTGAGAACGAAATCACATTGATATTCATGAAACTTTTAGTGGTCCTTGTTCCACTCAGGTTCAGATTAGATGCCGAACTGCATAGGTATTAGCCGAACATGACTTGTACACGTACACGAACATCTCCATCAGATATTGATGCAAAAGATACAACCCAGCGCAAAGCACGTAAATTTTCATGTTGTTCTATATACATACATAAGTATAAGTGTAGGTATATAGCAAGGTGTAGTGCCGCCCAAAGTGCGCATACAAATTTGTGGCCTCTGTTGATAATTATATATATGTATACCAATGTATATTTAAGATATTGTGTTATTTCGTTTTTTCTTAACTGTATAGGTAGGTATATACTAACGATACATATGTATGTCTCTAAATGATTCACCCGCAGATACAGATACAGATACATTTATTGATTAACTTGAGGGGTGTTGTGTTGTTGTGCATCCATTACGTGTCATATCATTTCATGCAGGTGAGAATTCAATTGGTATTTTAGTCTCTCTGATTCTACAAAAAAAGCCAAGGGGTATCGGTGGGTGCATTTGGAGACGAACCCTCACTAAGTCGCCAGCACATTTCGCTCCCCTTTCATGTTTGTTACATTATTTAGTATTTGCATTTTATTGTAGCTTTGTTGTTATGCTGTTAGTTTGTTTTCTTTTATTCCTTATTATTTTCTATCCACTACTCTTTTGTTATGTACACTTTAGATTGTTGGTATCATGGCAACCGTGTCTACTGACTACTCAGTTTTTTTTTTTTGTATTTTTTTTTTTTTTTTTTATATTCGCTTGTGAGCATATATATGGGCATACATATATATGTATGTGTATTTAGGTACATGATTTCTTTTATTACGCACAGTCGCGTATTGCTTTATGCTTACCCTGCAGTGAGAGTAACTAGCGACGAATTGCCGAATTCACTAGCTTTTGGTGAACTTCTCGCTCTCTTGAATCTAGTTTCTTCGCTTTCAACTATAGAATTTAATACGTTCATGTCCTAGGATGGGGTAAATTGTCTTCCTTCGGGATAATATTCACTAGCCCTTCACAGAAATATGAAATAAAGAAAATGAAAAATATACGTTTTTTTCGGACAACGTAAAACTTATTCAAACATTGTGCGTGATGTAGAAATTTTTATATACATAATAGGTGATGGATGTTATAATTCTTCTGAAATCGAGCGAACGATAACGTTACGAACGACGTGACATGTTCGTCATTGAATTGGATCGGTTCTGCAATATTAGGGGACAGAAAAGTAGACAGGCATGGCGAAATTGCTGTCGAATTAGTGGCTTTTGGCTGCCGACCAAGCTGGCGGGTAGTTTATTTAGTCAGTTTTATTGATTTTAATTCAACATCATTGAAAGAAGAAATCAAACAGAATGTAGTTGGCAAATGGTTCGAGCATTAAATGTATTCTAAGAGCCAGTTCCTTTCTATCCTTTTCGGCTATATTAATTTCTTTATGCATAGGCCATTTCCAGCATTTGTATAAAATCGTATTTTCAAACATTTCTTGGAAAAATCAAAACATTGAACTGAATTTCCATTTATGTAGTTTTAGGGTCTTAGCTATAAGCTGCGAGGTATTTATGCTCAATTTACACTGTTAAAGGAACAAATTTAAAGAAATTTTGAACTTTAGATGGGTATAAGTAGTAAACTTTTACGGCCGTATGCAATCTGGGTCAACATTTTAACCACTGTCAGTGTAACAGTCCCAACAAATGTGATCGAGTCGGTGAATTATATAAAGGATCTTATGTGTCGCCACTCAGCTACGACACAAATATAAAAATAAACAAAAAATTGTCTGTCGTTAATAACGCCAGATGGTGATTCTCAACATATTTCGGTCTTAGAAATAGCCTTTTGTTAAGTGGAATGCTTTCAAAAAACATTACACGTTACTTCGTTACACGAATAGATTCGTAAAATACATATAGTCATATGTCTTTAGAATCGAACGGGAAACCACAAAATATATATTATACAATAAAATCGGTTTCAAGTACTCAATTATATAGAAGCTTTAAACTTTCGAATATTTCGAATTTTTACTGCAAAGTTATTTGAAACAGCCATTATCAATCCATCTAAATAATCTCATAAGTACAAAAGAAGAAAATATGCCGCTACATTGTGGCTGACACGTACATATGTATATGTGGGTATTAAGTACATTTATTTATTTGTATATGAATTCTAATGCAAAGCATAACATAAAATCCATAATAATTATTTTATGGCAAAGAAAACGTATAAATTTGGTAAGTGGACAGCGAACAGACGTCGTGGTTGCTGTCGTCGTCACTGAACTCAGGTACATATGAGTATCTATGTGGGTGCATTAAGGTGATTTTGAAATTTTAGTAAATAAGAAAACTTTTCGATTCGATTCGGAAGCATAGCCTTTCGTGCATGCCAAACGGTATTGCAATACAAAACAATATCTTTTGGAGAGAAAATAGTTTTTAATCAGACTGAAACGGCCCGCCAGTGCAAGTTTCCTCGATTCCCAAAAGAATTTGTTTTCAAAACACCCTAACGTAAATACATATGTGTATGTACCTGTATGTAATACATGTTCATACATATTAACCTATTACATGTAGGTACCAATATTTACATTTTTGTTGCTGTTGGTATTATGGCTATTGATGTTGAATTGTACTATAGCTCTTGTAGCAGTAGTATCGACGATGATAAAGCTGATGATGACGATGATGTTCGTAGCGATGATGATGATAATCATGATTGAAATTGTGGCTCATTCGACACCAATACATTAAGGTAGACGACTATCTTTACGAGTTTGTCGTATATGTACCTACCATCCACATATACGTACGTACGTTTGTTTAATTTAGTGGTGAAGTAGATTTCAGAAACATTTTTATCGTCCAATCGCTCAATAAACAAGTCACGTGTGGTTAGATGTAAAATGATGAATGCGCTGAATAAATATACATATATGTACATACCCAATATGTGCGCGTTCAATAATTTCATTTCGTAAATTACAGAAGAAATAATAAAAACTATTAATAAAAAGAAACCATTACGTACCATTAAAACTATGCAGTCCAGTCTCTCACTCTCTTTCGCTCTCTCGCTCTCTCCCGCCCTTTCTGCGCCACCCTGTATGTATTTATCAGTCAGCAGTTGTGGCATCTGGGGCAGCTGGCTTAACCGACACTGCTATCGCCTGATAAACCACAATAACAACAATGAAATCACTAAAAAGATAGTGTAAATATCATCGAAAACTTATCTCATCAGTTTCGTCTCGTTTCAGCTTCACCCCACCACCTACGATAGGAATGCATATCGCTTGCAACGGCCACACCTTAATTGCCAAGTCGAAAGGTGTTTAGTGGCGCACAAACAAATACAATAATCAGTTCAAATAGGTTCATAGTCGTGTGTTTGAATTGAGATATGTTTATACTTATGAACGTATTTACATACATAGGACCGTGTACGCATACATAACATATGTATGTATTTATGATTGAGGGTGAATAGATAAGCAGTAGACACTTGCGCAAAATAACGTGGACAAAAATAAATTAGAATTTTTGTGTTTACAGTGTGAAGTGTAAATACTTTCAGACCACTAATGGTACTGCAATACTGCAGTACCATTAGTACCAGTACCATTACCTACAGTACAGTACCTATGTACGGAGATGTAGATGCTTATGTATCCTTGCCTTGCAGTCGCGGGGTCCGACCAATTTATAATAATCCAAAATAACATAACATAAATACATCGTTTAATGTGTAAATGTATCATATTGCGAAATATTAGCCGACTACACTAACAAAATCTTAAGAACATTTTTATAACAATTGATTGATGTTAATTTCAGAATAAGGAATAGCGAATGGGTTTAAAGTAGTTTCGGTATACAAAACCATTGCTATAGTAACATATAATTACGGTGACCATCCTACTTTATTTCAAAGGGTAGTACTCTTTTCTTAAGTGCTCTCCTCTGATTTTATTTATTTGTCTAATGTTTTGTCCTTTATTTTAAGACCTGTCCTTTAAAAGTCGTCTTTTTGATATGTAAAGCAATTAATGCATTTTAAAAATTAATGATTGATGAACTTAAACTTTGAAATAATAAAAGGACAATTATATTAACCAGCAATGACTTTGTTTAATTTAAAAATCAATTTAATGGAACAAAAAGAAAATGAATTTCAATCAAGTGTGAAAAAATTGGCTAGAAAATGAAGAAGTTCAAAATTAGATGTAAGTAATTTTCCAAAAACCATCTTATATTTTTATGAGATTATGTATTACATATATACTCGTATATAAATAGGTAGGATTCATCTTTTAAAGAAATAAGAACTTTCGAGTTCATTCTACTGAAACAGCGAGCATTTATATTATATTGAATTGTGTATTCTTGTTTCTCGTTCACTGTTACTCTTTGATTAATATTATCAGGCTGTCTCACGAGCTTAAATCGTTTCACACATAAATCTCGCGTATTTGTGCTGAAGTTATCACCAAAGAAAAAGCATCATAAAGGATCCTCAAAGAAGCAGTCTGCCCATTAAATAAGAATATTTTAAAATAGTAAAGGACTTTAAAGAATCTAAATCCATTTCCCTAAAATTGGGGAATTCACTCTAATTATCAATAAAAAAAATTCTATTATGATTGACATTGAACTTAAAGTACGAATAATTTATATATGCTTAAAACCAGAATATCGAAAAATTACGTTATACGAGTGCGGTCCCAGAACTACCCGACCTAACATATAGATTGCGGCAGTAGTTTGAAAAAAATTACTTTGGGGAAAAGTGGCAATCTTTGGTGTTTAGTATTTTTTTTTTTTTTTGGAACCATCGAATGTTAACGACCCTAGTGAATTTGTAAACATGGAAAAAATTGGTCATCTATATGTAATTCAATACTTTCATTTGAAAGGTCTCAGTCCAACGAATATCAAAGCCGAACTAGAATCTACTCTGGGGGAGTCTGCTTCTTCGTTTACGACCGTAAAATATTGGGTGGCAGAGTTTAAGCGAGCTGCGAAGACGAACACCGTAGTGGTCGACCAATTAAGGTGGCCACGTAAAAACGATTAAGAAAATCCACAAAATGGTATTGTATGATCGCCGGCTGAAGGTGCGTGAGATAGGTAAAATTACAGGCATTTCATATAGGGCTAATATGAGATTTTGTTGAGAAATAAAAAAAAAATTTCCCAAATTTGTTGTGTTTTTTTGTCCTTACTAGCGATGGTAATGTCTTAAGCTTTTACAGGTTTTTTACTTTTCCATAAACACCCTCCTAGACTTACACATGCTCACATGCTGGTATATGTATATGTACATACCTACTCGTTTATAATTAGGTATGCAAGTACATATAAGGATGAGTAATTTTTTATAGGTATATGTATAGTAACGGTTGACTAAAAAGCGCCAAAAAAGTATACCGTCAACAAGTGACAAGTGCTCATCATTGCAATATATGTCTTCCAAGGATACACACATGCATATCTATTGAATCACACTTCAATGATCAGCAACCCCTGATGGAATAGTATCTCAGAGCTGCTGTAGTTATAATACAAAGGTGCATTCGTACTCTAGCATGATACCTTAAGTAGCATCCGTACGCACCTGTCATACTTACAAGGGTTTTTCTTAGTTACTTGCCAGTACAATTCTACAACAACAGCAACAACAAAACGGTAAAACGAGAAGAAGAAGAACACGTTCATGAACTTAACTGCTGTAACGACAAAATTTATTTGTGAAGATCATATTGGGGATCATTGTCTTGTATTAAATTACATACTCTGTACCTTCTGCACTCAGTTTTGACGTTCGTATGTGTATGCTAATGTTTAATCAAGTGGAAAAAGTCGATTGTATGCTCAAAGTAACACAATTTATTTGTGGTTTTGGACATCCGATCCTGAATCGGAAGTCGGAAATGATAAAAATGGTTCAATAGTTTCTCACAAAAGAAAGATTTTTCCAAAAAAAAATATTATGTGCATCAGTCAGCTCTGAAATCTGTCACACTTTAAAGTTTTGAAAATGAATATTCCTTAAGTGTCAGTGAAGATAAAGTTGTTATCAAATTTATAGATTGTACATCTTTATAATGTTCTTTCACTGAAGTTAGTGTTGTACTGAAATAAAGTCGTAAGCAAGAATCGGCAGTGGTGGTATCGATTCTCAAAGTACTTCACAGTAATACTTAAAGTTAGGGCCGTGCGATTAATCGTTTGTTCAAAAAATTTGATCAATCATAATGTTTGATTTTCAATGGCGTCTTGGACTCTTGGACCAAAGGTGGCGCATGTCACATTACGATTTCGATATTTGTTTATCTTCGCTTGGTAACGAGCCAGATGATAAATAACAAACAAACAACAACAACATATATGATACTTTTTTATATCTCCAGAGCTTTCTTTAAATGCTTACAAAATATCTGGCCAATCGTATATTCTAAAAAAAACCCAACTACGTGAGTGTATCGATTCCCAAAAGTACTCTATATTCAAATACTCGATTTTTCCTATCACTACTTTAAAGTGGAAGCTGTAAAAATGTTAGTAAATTTCGACCAGAGGGTGAATATTCAAATATAGAATATATGCGTTACCGGATGGAAACAACTCTTGCCTTCCACACTAAATATAGAGCTAGAGAAATGTAAATCGAATCTTAGGATTATTTTTATCATTGATCGAGTATATTTGAATATGGAAGTCAATGAATATAAACCACCTAACCTCTCATACAAATCTACGTTTTATCGAACTGTCTGACCTAGCGTAAGACAATGTAGGTAAACTATTTAAAATTCATAATGTTGCTTAAGCTGCCACGGTAATTAATATTTTTGCGCCGCATTCTTGAGCTCGATCGTAATGAGTTTTTACTAAGCCGCTCAAAAAATTGACACACATAATGGCACTTGAATTATAACGATTCTGCTAATAATCTTATAAAGGTTACTAAAAGCGATACCAATTTTCAGTTAACCCTAATTTATTTTTGTACTATTATATATAGTAAATATATTCATTATTAAATATAGTACGTGAAAAGGCATTTACAAAATATCATATTATTGGCAATAGCAATACAACAAAAACAGTTACAAAATTGACTGTGACAGATGATAAATGACACAAAGAAACGAAATTAGCTCCCGTTTTATTTATGCGATTGTGATCTAGCTGTGATGCAGTCAAATCACTTAACCAGTGAGATGCATGCATTTTATTCGTTGTATTTCAGCAATATATCCACAATTACATAGAGACAGACATTCACATTAACTAAATTATATTACTTCAAAGCTTAACACTAAAGTCCATTGACGGCCAAGTTGTGGGAATTTTCGGTGAACATTATTCGTATCCTATTGAAATAGCATTAAAAAAAACAACGAAAACAAAAAATACGAGATCACTTTACATACATACTCGAATTTTGGTGCCAGTTGTTTGGAAAAATGAGATAATTTCGGCAGAAAAACTTATAGATATAACAAGATACTTTGGCATTTGTCTTCATTATGAATTATAACTAGGTACATGAATCAAATTATATACTTGTAACAAATATTATTCAGTGAGGTCGATCAAACAACCCTTCTTTGTAATGGAATTGCAATGATGCACATTCAAAAATAAGGCTTTAGAATATAGAAGCAGCTAAGAAACAGTATCAAAGCAGTGCACATATTTCAAAATGCAGTGTAATGTTCGTTAGCATAGTAACTTTACACCGCATACGCTTTCATGAGGTTCAATTTAGGTCAAAATCAGCATAAAATACGTTGTGATAAAATACGCTGCAACAGTATTTAAAATCGATTGCGATGAATATTGATGATGAGTATGTTTATTATTATTTGTATTTTTTCTGTCATCGTTGTTTATGTATAGGTACTTTGTATTTTGTTTTCGGTAAACACAATCATTCCACTACTCAACTGCACGACATCAGCCATCATGGAAACTAAAAAAAGAAAAAAAAATACAATAACAACAACAACAATATCCGCAACAACATCGTCACTTCAACTAACTGTAGTGACGATCACTTGATTTCTCGATCGTACTTAGGTAATTGCTTGATTCGAACAATGACCGCCCATAATATTATATTAACAGACAAATCCAATCCAATCCAATTCCAAATTAAAGCAACAGTTTCAAAATTCAGTTCAATAACTGATGAGCCTATACAACAATATACTCGTTTGTGTATGTAAGTAATATACATACGTAGATATTTATAAGTACCTACATATATGGTATGTAGCTACCCAGTATGTACCCAGTGGTGAAAATACGTCCGGTGTTAAAAATGAATGCTATAATTGATGTAATATAATCATACTCATGTTAATCTCATTCTGGTGCATCAAATAATTTGTCACTAAACGACCTTACTATGTAATGTATTCGATCAAAAAATGTTTATTAATATTAACTGAAATTTTAATCGGTAAAATGAAAATGAAGAGTTATAGCCTAAACAGACGGCAGCGCACGGATTAAAAGCGCACTTAATCCGAATAAAATAATAACCTGACAGACGGCAGTATTGCGGATTAACTAAACTGCTGATTGCTGTTTTATTAGGTCTACTCACTTTCATTACTATCACTATCAATTTCTGTCTTCTGTCACTCTCGATATGAGAAAATCTACAAGAAGTACGTGAACTGAAAACTATCAGAAGCTTTAAAATTGACATTCACAGTTCGTAATTGAAAGCTGGATTTATTTTTTCGTCAGCGCTTTTCATGTCGAAAACTGTTAACAATTGTTGAAAGATATTTATAAGCGAACACACTTATTGTTTTGTTTTGCGCTAATCCTCTTTAATTTTAAGAGTTAACTCGTAGAGTTAATGCGGATTAGCTGCAGTTAAAGTCCGAGTTAATTCGAATTAAATCGATTAACACTGCCGTCTGTCAGGGCTATTACGTATTAAGGGTCACTGATGAAAGCCATATGTAAGACAATTTTACTCAAAATTCGTGAATGTGTTTCTGAGAATGGTAAACATTTGGAGTTTGTTTTTTAATATCATGCAAACGAATATATGAAAATTATATATTTTTGTACAAAGAAAGTGATATATACGCATACTACGCAGATGTTAGAATAGAATACGTAAGGTCCTCACAAAATTGATTAATATTTTACATCGAAGGTCGGAAGACCGATGGATAAAATATATCCTTGAAATACGTGATTACGTTTATAAATTTTCCTTCTGGGTAAGTATAGTCCATGTATGTTATGAGTACACTATTTTTACAGATACCCAACAACAAAACATGTATGTAAAAAAAACTTACAGTAAGCATGGAAAAACTTGCGAAATTGTTTTCAAAGGTCTTAACATTTGCAGAATATACAAAAGGGAACCATTAGAAAAAATATATATATGCTCTAAGATTTTCGTATGCGCTTTCTTATTAATTGGAAACTTATAATAATTATTATTTCCAATTAATAAGCAAATATTTGAAAACAATTACTGCAAGCAATATCACTGACTTCTTACTTGTTTATTTTTATTCCAACATTTTTTAAAGAACATTTTAAGAAGAATTATGGTTTTCACATACTTTTCCTTAATAAAAGTGTAATTTCCTTATTATTTGCCGAATAGAACGATCTTTGATATTTATTGCGTGCTAGTTAGTAAATAAAGGAATAAAACAATTGTGGTTAACGATGAGTATAATCGTTATTTAGTTTGGCATATACGAAATAGAACTACGGGTAATTCATAAAAAAAAAATATAACATTCTGTCTAATTGAAATCATAGATAGCACGAACAATAAACAAACATAGTTTTGTATCGCGTAATAACGCTTGTAAAATTATTGGATCTGTAATATTTCGGCATGCCTTCTCAGCATTTTATTGGATCGACTCGATACACATTCATTTTTTTTTTCGATGTTTCTCCACTCCTGAGACGAATTAAACGTATTTACACGAAATGTGCCATAGGGTCTTTGTATTGTATTGAAAATACAACCATTACAATATTCATTTTGATTTGATGTTTGTAACAACTTCTGAGTCGAATTAAACGTACTCTTCGTATGGTTCAAATTGAAAACATAAAAAAAATTTTTATATTCACAGGACATAAGTTTTTATCTCTTTGAGATCAGGATACTATTTCTTTTTAAGCAAATCATAAAGTTGTAAAAATATAAAAAAGATTACAACAAGTACAATATTTTAATAAGATAGGCATCTAACACTTTTCATGGACGACCTTATTTCAGCTCCTACAACTCCCTATAACCTAAACTAGAGCATAATTAGAGCATGTCCATTAATACGTCTGTAGGACTTTCGGAGCTAGAAAACTTAGATGTATTTTACGCTTTCGGAGGTGGCTGGATAATTAAGTACCTATTCAACTTCGGCTATATATTTTTCGTTATACTCTTTTCTTCCAACATATAGTACATCTAGTTTTTGGCATTGGTATACCACTATCTTCGGGACATAAAAAACGTCACTGAAAAACTATCTAAAGTTTTGTATTCAGCAGCCAAAAAACATGAACAAATATTCGGGTCCATTAAACGAATAGTTTTGTTGGTCACTGTGAATAGAATATGAACATAAATAAATAAAATACACCAACAAACCACAACGCTCCAATCGCTGATGTATGCAAATCATTTTGGCCTGCATGTGTGCCTGAGATACTCGCATGTGTATACATATGTATATAAAGTTATAAATATGCAGACGCTCGCATGATTCGATTCGATGTTTAAAAGCGTAACTATGGACACAACAATAAAAGCAGCAATAGCAGAGCCAGAAAAATACGAAGAAAAAATCAATTAAAAGTAGAAATACCTAAGTAATATCAACAGCAATGGAGAATATATTGATGACACCAGGTTTGCTTCTTGAAAAATGTATTTGGATCGAGACCATTTAATTCAAATGCATGATTAGTGCAAACTGTCTACTGATCGAACCGCAATTAGCAGCAAAGTAGATGCGTATGATATGAGCGTATGCATTTACATTAGTGTTTATGCTGCAAGGTCAACGAGGGCTTTGCTAGTGAGCTGTAATACAAGATTGCTTTATATATGCGTATATTTAGTTTAAGAAACTACCTATCATTACCTACCATTAAAATGCAAGAAAAATGGATGATGATATTTCAATACGCAAACATTAAGGATAGTCCATAGGGAACTGCTATGTGTATGTATTTCAATATATGTATGTCAAAGATCAATGTCTAAAATGATAATGAATATCCAATGTAATTGAAACCGGAAATCCGCCGCTACCATTTAGCAGCCTTTCTTACTTCGAATGCAATAGAAATCCAAATGAATTCAAATATCTGAGAGGAAAATCTGAAATGTATTTTTTTAAATGAGTTTGAAGCAAATTTTCGTATCTTTGATTATTGCTTGTGGTAAGAGCAAATGACAAAACAAGGACATTTCTGTAATGATATTACAGTAATTTATGAGGGTATTGCTCACGCAAGAATTCATGTACATAACATACAAGGTACATACACGTCATACATAAGCACCTTAGACTGGTCCTTCCCTATAAACTTTCCAATTCACATAATTATCAAAATATTGAAATTAATGCACACATTATAATATTTAAATTTTATTAAATCAAAATTAAACTTTATTTAAACAAAAAAAAAAAAAATAACAAATTTTATTATTATGATTTTTTGAATTTGTGGCACTTCCTAATTTTTGTATTTAATATAATTTAATTTTTATTTCAGTTCATATCAAAAATATAAATCTCTTACATGCGCAAAATAAACATAAGATCACAACATTTCATATAAAAATGAACAAATATTGTAGATGTATTGTAACTTAAATTGTATTATAATATTATAGCTTAATTTCAAATATTATCTACCCAATTTCGACAAATAAAACAATTGCACTTTTTCAAAAAACTAAGGACCATTTTAATGCACATCCTTATATAGGTACGTAGGTATTACGATACATTACGAGTATATGGTAACATAAATGAGACAATCAGTTAATATTGTGTGTATTATTCTGCCCAGCAGGACATTATAACATACATATGTAGGTAATAGTAGCTTCCGTTAACTATATTCCTTATTACTTATTCATATACAGAAATAATACAATGAATTCAGATAAGCACAAAATTAAGATATCTCAGTTATTTGTTGAAATTCCTTACTTAATTAGTCATATTTGTATCTATAAGTCGGATGATGTGGGTGCCGTAGCTCAGCGGTTAGTACGTTGGCTTTCTGATCTGTATGTCGTGGGTTCAATCCTTTCTTTCAAACCTTTTCTCAATGTTCACTTTGTGCCTGTCTGTCAGACCTAAGCCACCTTTTCCTTTATATTGAACATACAGTATCCAAAGGCGTCTTAAAGCTGAATGAGGCCGGGTATTGGAACGATCCTATGATTATGGACGCATACATTCCGTATCGTATCCTGTAACCTTCACCAATAATTGCAGAGTCTCGTGATGGTAGCTCGTCAACACCATGTAACTTGGGTAGCGGGACATCGAAACATAAATCGGAACGAAGTAGCAAAGCAGCAAGTGCTGATGATCTGTCTGCCGAGTTGTTTAAGACCGGAGGCGATGAGCTGCTCACCGGCATGTACAAATTTTTTAGAAATAATATGGTTAACCTAGGCGAAGTATTTTGTAAGTTATGGGTGTTTTAATGTTTAAGATAATTCCACGGCTTTGTATGGGAGCTATATAAAAAGTGGGCGTGGCATGGTTCTCTTTGCAAAATTAATCTACATCTTAAATTTTGTTGTCGTACGCTTAATAGTTCGTAAGTATAGCGCTTAAAGTTTTTTTTTATAATTTTCGCAACTTTGTATGATAACCTCATTAAGAAGTGGGCGCGGCATGCTGCTTTCATGCCACGTTATTTCCGACCACGACCTTAATCAAGTGTTAATTGTGATTGCCCTTAGCCAAGGCTGTATAGAGCGTATGCGGCCTTCGACCTATATTTTTGTGACACGCGACGTATGTTTTTAATCTACCGTGAAATGTGAAAATAAATTTTATTTTTATAGCATCCCAAATAATGAATGGATTAGTTATTCGTTATTCGTTATGAACGAAGCCATGCTCTCAGTTTGATGGATACGAAATCGATCTGTGCTTTCAGCATTAACTAGGAGCATTATTTTGTTACAACCAAGGTTCGCACCTGTTAGTATGTTGCTAATAAAGACCAACCTCACATACCGAGAAGACTTTTCGTCAAGAAACAGCAGAGATCAGAGGCAGCTCTTTTTGTTAGGTTTCATATCGAAAAGCCAGAATTTTTCACACTTTATATTCCACATTTTTAATACCAATCTATTTAGTTACTAAACAACATATATATGTATTTCCTTTAACAATAAATTATTTTAGTAGTACATAAAGTAGGTACAATATCCATCAAAAAAGTACATACACCCCTACTGTGTATTTATAAGGTAATATCGGATTGAAGAGATTTCAAAGATTAAACATACGACTACGCCTTTATGTACATATGTATATGCACATAAGTAACATACATACCTTTGTATATGGGTACAATTAATGGTAAAACGCATGGTATAGCATTTTAATAAAATTCGTGTATTACTCTTAAGCCAATACCTATACACAACATCCACCTTCTACTTATATGGACGTGCGGATGAGCATAAAAATGTGAATTGTTAAAATGGTTATTTCAATACACAAGTACTCGTACTTATACATTCCGAAGAAGGGCATATGTGCTGATTACTACTGTACATACACAGTCCCCCACTACAATCACAACAAATCAAGCGAAGATAGAGAAAGATGGCGGAATGAGTAAATGATTCGCCATAATCAATCGATTGAATCTCTGTACTGTCCATATGTATATAATAATTAATGCGCGTAATCGTCATTTTGGGGACGCGCACGCGTTCCAACTAAAATGAAAGTCTATGGTGTCTTTAAAATACCGAAACCCGAAAATCGAACACGGAGGCGAATTCAACACCAACAGCATGAAACAGCGATTGCAATACTTGTATTTACAAACGATGCCAAAGCGAGGAAAACTCATTGTACTGCGTGCGTGTAATGATTGCTGCGTGTAGTCATCCGCCATTACAATCGTTGTCAGCATTCAGCATTATTGTCGCCACCTCCTCCAGTACCACCATGATGGTCGCAGTCATTGTGAGCAATTTCACTGCTGGTTTTATATATTTATTATTATTTTTTCTTGCTGTTGTGCTTACAACTTCGTAGACACTTGATGAATCTTTAATGAATGCTAAACTAACTTGGACGCTAGAAGAAATTCGTAAACATTAGCAGCAATCGGTATTTATGTATATATTTGGAGGTCCGAGACGTGAGTGCGTGCGTCGCTCTTCGTGGATAGTGTGATTTGTGTTTTGGGATTGGTGCTTGGATTTGTCTTTGGATTGTTCAGCATTCGCTTTATCGTTCTTCAAATATGACGGTCATTTGAAAAAGAAACAACAATGGAATGTCACAGTCGGTCTGTCGTCTGCAAACGTTTGGTACTCAAAGTTATGCACAAAACTTACTGTAATTTATTTGGAAATCGTGTGCCTCCGCAACACACAACGAAACGGAGATACAAATATTTATTTTCAATGTACTGAATTATTAAAAATTAAATGATCAATTGCTTTCTGCTGTTTGTTGTTGAGTGAGAGCTGAAGATCTACAAATAATTTATTCGTTAAAATTGGAGAAACTACATAAATGATTGCAATATAGACATACCATCGAACTTTCATCCAATGCATACACATGCGTATATGTTCATACATTTACGTACATGTACTTAATATAAAGGTACGAATGCGTGTACATTATAGACATGTATGAATTTAGGTTTAATATTTAGGATCGACATGAAAATACATACTATACCTAATACTTTGTGGTTCGAATATTGCGCTTACACGTTTTCGTGTACCTATTACTTCATATGTATAGTTCTGCTGATTAAAAATGATTTTTAATTTTCAGACATTAATTATATATACTTCATGTTTATTTATCGATTTTATCGACTTTATTTAAGTAAAGACTATCAAATATCGTGGATCAGAGTGTCATTATAATAAAGAGAATTAGAAAATGTGTAAATTGCACACATTAATGAAGCGAGTTTAAGTATTTTGTAACAAATTTTTTTTTAATAATTTTAGTAAATATTTTAAAAATTGAAATTTTTTTGGTAACATTTGCAATAATTAGAGGAAAGGTGACTTCTCCGATCGCTTATTTCTTAAAATTAGTTGTGTACATATCATTTCTAGATTCAAAGCGCTACTTTATTCAAGTCCCTTGGTCTGGTTGCAGATCAAACTGCCTTTTCTTACTTATATCCTTTTACGTTCGTTATATAACATCGCCCACTGAGGGTTTGTACACTAGAGAAAATCCAAAAGAATCTAGAAATACCACCTCAAATCAAAAAGTTCCCGCAATAACCACCGTGTGGCGCTCCCATCGTTCCAATTTGAGTTCTGTTTTTTTTTTGTTAAGTTGGTACATCCCTCTAAATCTTAGCGTCATAACTTGACATTTGCAAAAGTTACGTAGCCAAGAGTACATCTATCTCAGTGCTTCCTGCGATTTTTCCATTACTTCCTCTCGGCTGCTGAAACGTGTTCCCCGTAATGGTTTTTTAACTCGACTGAACAGAAAGAAGTGACAGAGAGCCAGATCAGGTGAATTCGGTGGCTGTTGGGTGGAATTTGTTGCATTTTTCGTCAAAAAATTACGAATAATGATGGCACTATGCGATGGTGCGTTATCATGGTGCAAAATCCACGAGTGTTTTGCCCACAATTCTGGTCTCTTTCCGTCGTACTCATAAACCCACGCCTCGTCTCCAGTAATGATCCTTTTGATGAATGTGGGATCGGATTCAGCCTTGCAAATCATGTCTTTTGCGACGTCATGTCTTTTTTGCATGAATTTGATTGAAAATTGTAAAAAATCGCCAACACACGCAGAGATGGATGTACTTTTGGCTACTATTCCGGGAACTTTTTGTTCAAGGTGGTATACATCCAAAGAAGATATACGTATTTTGGCGGTTTGCTGTAGCTGTTTAATCGACTTTACAGTTTGCACTTAACCCTAAGGATCTTGAAAAATTATTGATTGATTTAAATAAATAATACCTTATTGAAAATGTAATTGAAAAGGTATTGTAAATTACAATGTTATCTTTACAATGTAATAATGGCTTCATCTGGCGTCAGAATAGTCTGGAAAATACAAAATTTTGTAATCGATTACCTATTCAAAACGGTAATTTATTCAAATTTATTCAAATTCGTCAACTTTTACATATTTTATTGATTTTCCCTGTTATTTATAGTTTTTCAAGATTTTCAGCAAACATAAAAGTCGATTCTTTAAAAAATTTTGACGTGTTACAGCAAATTGCCAAAATACGTATCTGGTTTGCTCTGTAACTAGACCAAGCGACTAAAATAAAGCACGTATCTTGTATTCCTACAATATGTAGCCCAAGTCAGGAACCCTCTGAACATTTCAATCAATTTTTGTTCGATTTTTCTAGGTCCAATACCATACTTCGGAAATGCTTGAAATTTTCACTTTGGTTACTTCAGGCAATATGAAGCCCAATACAAAAATGGTATCAAGATTTCACAATTATTGCGGATTTCGTGTTGCATTTTCAAAAGGATTTAAAAAAAGAGTTCAATGTGATCATTTATTAAAAGGTTTTATTTCAATTAAAATTGTTTCCTTCTGTATTTATTCAAATTTGTCTAAAATTAAACATAGGCAAAATGACCTAAAGGCAAATAGGCTCATATATTTCTATTTAATTCGTTTCGAAAAGGCACTTAGCTTACTAGTCTTTATTTGTTTACCAATCCAGTAGATATATAGATCCATGTTTAATATTCATTTCATAAATAGTTAATTTTCATTTTAGGCATAAACGAAAAATTTATGGCCCATAGATTTTTTATGATTTCCATTTTTAACTTCAAATTGCTCTCTTGAAAATTGCCAAAATAGGATTTAATTTTTACTCATTGTGTGTCAAGAAATAATCTATAGTAATTAAAATCTTTCTTTTCGCTAAGTACTTACTTATATGGCCATTAGAACCGAAATCGAATCCAGCGTACTTCGCCAGCCAACGCTTTCCTTCACTAGGTGGCGCAAGTTAGAAATGCCGTCAAGTTCTCCTGTATATGGTCTTTCCACCAGAGGTTAGGTCTGCCTCTTCTTGGTGGTGCACCAGCGTTTTCTGAATATAACACCGTCTAAGCCGGAGCGTGTTCTTCTATTCGCTCGACATGACGTCGTCAGCGCAGCCGCTTAATTTTAACGCTCTTTACTATGTCGGTGTCGGTTTACAGCTAATGCAGCTCGTGGTTGTACCTTATTCGATACTCGCCACCAAAGCAAATAGGTCCAAGGATCTTGTGTAGGACTTTTCTCTAGAAAACTCCGATCATTCTCTCATCTGAGGTGGAAATTGTCCAAGCTTCGTCACCATATGTAAGGACAGACATGATAAGAGACTTGTAGAGTTGATTTTCGTTGCTCAAGAGAGGGCCCGATTTCTCAATTGCTCACTTAGCCCAAAGTAGCACCTGTTATCAAGACCGATCCTTCACAAGTAAGTTGGCTAAGTTAACTAATAACAAATCTACGATGTGGAAAAGCCGGTTTTTTTTTCAAATGCTATATTAAAAGACAAGTTCTAAGCAATACAACAAATTGTCTTTCACAGTTATTATAGATTCTATACTTAAATTATTTTTTTAAATTGCTTTCGGCTGTAGAACCTGAAAATGTCATTAACGGAAGGTAATATTTTATAAGGTTAATTGTTGGTGCAGTAGCTCAGTGGTTAGTGCGTTGGCTTTCTGATCTGCAGGTCGTGGGTTGAATTCCGGCTGAAGCACAACTTTAATATCGAAAGTAATTTTTCCGGCAGTAACAATTTGCCATAAAAAAGCTTTCTAAAAGAGCTCTGTGATAAAGCTCAGAGAAAGTGATGTCACAAAAGTTCTGTCGTTCGGGGACGGCTAATATAAATAGGCCAAGGATCAAGGGGATAGATCCCCTCCTTGGCCTAAACCTAAAGACCTAAAAACTACAATTGCTTAGGTTAATTATTTACTTTGAACAATAATTGTGTACAATTAAGCTATTATTTATTAAATTTTAAGATTTCAAATAATTATTTTTTCTATTGTTTCTAAGAGCTGCTGGTTTGTAAATTGGTATAAAAAGCACAATTGTTAGGTAAAATTTTTTTTAACCATTTCGACCATATCTTGTAGATTTATCTCTTTTCATAATAATCTAAATCTAAATTTATTTCTTTTCGTAATGATAATCAGATCATTAGATTATTAGATCAGATTTATAATAAATCTAATATGGTTGTTTTGTCTTCATAAGTGATAACACTTTAAAATATAAAAAAAAAGTCTTCGACTTTTAATGGGAACTACAGTAAGCTAGTTTCTTGGAAGATTATTGCCCGCAACAACGGTAAGTAAGAACATGTAGTTGTTCTTAGCAAAGGTCTATTTATGTTATGGTGGTTTGCTGATATATGTACCAAATTCTGAGACATTGTATGGGAGATACACAAAATAGTTGGCAAGATATTAATATTCGGTATTAATGTCGATGTCACAGTCGGGGATTGAACCTATGTCCCAGAAGACAAACACACTAATCACTGAACTACAGCTCCCATGTATATAAGTATATAAAATTAGGTGATTCATAAGATCACATTAAGTCATAATTGTATGTGATATTTCAATACTTAGTCAGCTCACTTGGCAGTTTTCTAAAAATAAAAATGCCAAGAGAAACTAAAGTAACGAAAATAATATCCGCTTTGGGCAAAAATCATGCATTGGATTTACTCTTGATTATATCAAGCGAATATTTATAATTTTTTAATATGAGATGCTTTTATGCGTACATATTCATTTTCAAGCGGCGAAGAAGAAAGAGATGCAGTAAAGAGAAACAACCGATGAGTTAGAACACTAAAAAACATAGGATTCTAAAGTGTATTGTGTTAAGTCACTTTTGTATAGATTTTGTAAAGAATTGTATATAAATTTATGATCATATGGCAATATGACGTGCTATGACACCCTATCAGTACCCTGATTATGTATTATCAAACATATCCGAGTATATCCGTATTATCAAACATAAATAACATATATACGTTCGTCGTTCATGTAAAAGTTATATTTAAATCTATGATAGGTATGTTACAATATATAAAATTGCTTGGGCTCTACATGTAACATACATATATATCGCACATGTGTATGTAGGTACATACATATGTGCCTATGTAGGTGTATATGCACTTATTTAAGCATGTATTGTATAGAAGATAAATTTCTGAGTAAGCCATAATCCACGCAATTACAAAACTTTTCGTTAAATATCATTTGAAAAATGTGTAGCTCCAATAAACACAGATAAATATACACAGTCAGCTAACCTACCGATATCTTTAAATGTAAACAACCACAATTTGCGCTACTGCACCAGCACTAAGCAAGCACACTGATTAAGTATACAATTAAAGAAATACAAAATTATCTTAGAATTCCCACGGCCTGAACTAATTGAAATGTAAAAAAAAACTTGAGGTTTTCGAATGAAGTGAGGGCTTTTAACATAATATATGACATGTTTTATGGTTACACTCTTTTATATTCACACACGTTAGAGGTGCCCAAACGTTTATGGAGTTGCCAAAAACAGAATCCGAAACCATCACCAATTTCGCATCGCGTCGCATAATAAACAATGATTATAATTAAAAATTCGATTTACGGAATTTTGCAAGAGAATGTTATATTATATGTTTCTAAGTAAAAATTAAAAATTATTAATAACTCAGCCAGTAGATAAAATTTCTTAATTTTGACGGAACAACTGCTATTTCTATGTTTACCTTCTCAGAAAGGGATTTCGCTATATATATATATATATATATATATATATATATATATATATATATATATATATATATATATATATATATATATATATATATATATATATATATATATATATATATATATATATATATATATATATATATATATATATATATATATATATATATATATATATGTATATGTGTATATATATCTACATACGGCGACCATTTCGGCTATCTGACATGTCCAAAAGCATAATGAAAAGAAGTAATGATGCAATTTTGTTTTAAATATGTTTTTATTATTACATAGCAAAAATTATCTTATTTCATTAAAAACTTAACAAGTTATTAACATAAAACGAAAAAAATTCAATGACAAAAGTCTACGTACGATTTGAAAATCAAAAGGAAATACTTTGATAAGGCACTAAAAGTTAAAATAAGTCGTCGTTTAATATTTGGTTGAGCATCTATAACTGCTTGCAAACGTCGGGGCATTGAAACGACTAAATTTTCGATTTCAAGGGCCGTTATTTGTTGCCATTCCTGTTGCAGCTTCTCTTTTAGTACTAGGGCACTAGTAATGTGATGTTTCCGTATCTTCCGCTCCAAAAGCTCCCAAACGTGTTCAATAATATTTAAGTCTGGGCTTTGAGGAGGTGAATACAGTTGTCGTGGAGCGTAGTAAAGCAGCCAGTCCCTCACGTTGTGGGCGGTATGTTTTGGATCGCTATCCTGTTGGAAGATCCAACTCTCACCAAGGCATAGTTTATCAACCGATGCTTTTAAGTTTTGTTTCAAAATAGATTTATATTGAAAGCGATCCATGTTACCCTCCACAAATACCAAATTTCCAACTCCTGATGCAGCGACAGCGCCCCAAACCATTACACTCCCACCGCCATGCTTCACCGTAGGAACTAAGTGTTTCGGGTTCATTGCGGTATTTGGTTTTCTCCAAATTTTGGCTCTACCGTCACTTCCAAATAAATTGTATTTTGACTCATCTGTAAATAATATTCGTTTCCAGAAATCAATTCCCTTGTCTAAATGCTTTTGCGCGAATTCCAAACGAAGTTTGCGATATTTTTCACTTATATACGGTTTCCTACGCGGAGTTCTGCTGTGAAACCCATTATTATTCAAGGCTCTTTGAACTGTTCGTGGATGCACATTTGTATTTGACCTAGTTGCTAGCTCTGCGGCCAACTTAGTGCCTGCCACTTTCGGATTTTGATCCACTTCTTTCAAAATGAACGATACATCTCTGCGACTCAGCTTCTTTGGGCGACCATATATATATATATATATAATATATATATATATATATATATATATATATATATATATATATATATATATATATATATATATATATATATATATATATATATATTTATATATATATATATATATATATATATATATTTATATATATATATATATATATATATATATATTTATATATATATATATATATATATATATATATATATATATATATATATATATATATATATATAAATTATTGGTTTTGCTTTTCCATTGTACCTACTACTATAGTTTATGCAAATAAAGCGATTGTCATATTCCAGCCTTTGGTTTAGTTACTCGTACATAAAAGAATAATCAGCTGCTCCAAATGCATAGTAATACTCTTTCAGCGATAAATTTAAAATAACAATAAACAACTTGTTAGGAACAACTTATGCCCAAGGTCTTATTATACTAAATCTGAAAACAATTTATCAGTTACCTATAACGTAGATGAGTGTGTTCTGTAAATTTTCATGTGGTTTTTGATTAAAAAGAAATAAATTGGTTACGGAAACTAATAAGCCTTATAAAAAGATCTCAAATTAATTAATACGTAAAAAAATTTCGAAATAACTGAACCAAGACTACTGTACTTTGATTACCCCCATTCATTCTACGGAGGACATATTCATTTATACCGAGGGAATGGAGAAGACTGGTGGTGGTGTTTTCGCAAAATAACGCATCCAACCGCCTCAACCGAGTTGGGCTAACGCAATCCTTGTGAAGCTCATCGCAAGTCAACTCACTGGACGTCATGTAGTTTGTTCTGGGCGCTATCTGATGGCACCTCTACTCTGTAATGATGGTGCCATCATGTACTAGTTCTACTTACTATGTTATGTCACCTTCGTTTTTCAATACTACATAAAAGCTTCCCCCTATGAATATTCAAACCGTGCCTCGGATATGTACTACCCCTTTTATTCACAACCCCGCAAACTAAATAAGGACCACGATTTACGGATATGCACCTGAAATGTTCGGTCCCTCTATAGGGAAGGTGCCACTATCCAGCTGGTTGATGTCTTCGACAAATATAAGGCTAACATCACCGCACTTCAGGAAATGCTCTCAAAGAATATCCTCTGATATATATTACAGTTGCTATGCGGAGAGGCACAAACTCGAATGTGAATTTGTTGTCAGTAAGAGACTATGACATCTTGTCTCACGGTTCATAACTGTATTTGGTGTAAGCATCAAGCAACGCAGGATCTAATAGTGCTTGGGAGTTCTACTAGAGGCAAATCAATCGGCGAAACGCTGTACATGGGTCCATTATCGATCTTTGGCTGTCAATAATTCAAGATATAATATTCAAGACATCAAATAACGTTTACATTACACGGGGAACATAAATGTTGTGAATTTGCGGCCGTGTGCGATTATCCTGTGACATATCAACGCTCGAAGTAATGTGCAATCTTGTTTTTATAAATAAAAATATTATACAAATCAAACGTTGATTCATGTTGCACGCAAAATTTGTGACATAGCTCCTTTATATAATTGAGACCTATTCCGGCAACGGAAAATAATTTTCATTAGAGGATCCAATAAAGTATAACTAACAACTACAAAAATCTATTATATTGCGTGATATGGGTAAATTTATGTAAAACATTATCATCTAATTAAGGAAAATGTTTAAATAGTTTGACGACCACTCTAATGTATATATTACAAATATTGCCACATCTTGTTGCTTACGTCAAATGTTCTTAGCCGTATCAATTGGCAACATCTTAAAACTTCGTACAAATATATGACAATGGCTTATAGCCTAGACAGACGACAGCTTAATTGCGGATTACCGAGTTAATTCGAATTAACTCGGGCATTAACTGTAGCTAATCCGCATTAACTCTATGATTTAATTCTCAAAATGAAAGAGAATTAGGGCAATTTGCGATGGCAACACTGCTGAAAATTTTCTATTGTGAATTTTTCTCGATCCATTTTACAAAATATTAGGTGTGTTCGCTAACAAAAAACTTTCAACAATTGTTAAGAGTTTTCAACATGAAAAGCGTTGGCGAACAAATAAATCCAGCTGTCAATTACGTACTGTGAATGTCAATTTACAAGTCTCTGATAGTTTTCAGTTCACGTACTTCTTGTAGATTTTCTCATATCGAGAGTGACAGACGACAGAAATTGATAGTAATAGTAATGTAAATGAGCAGACCTAATAAAACAGCAATCAGCCGTTTAGTTAATCTGCAATACTGCCGTCTGTCAGGTTAAAATTTTATTCGGATTAAGTGCGCCGGTAATCCGGATTAACGCTGCCGTCTGTTTAGGCTATTAGGCTAGATGTACAACTCAGCCCGTATGGATATTAGTCATATTTTATGGATTTCAGGTCAGTTTATCTTTCTTTCAAAAAATGTTAGCCATATAACTAAGGCACCTAAGGTACATAGATAGAATGGTCGCAATACGATGTTCATTAATCTAATAATTAACTCAAAAACCACCGTCATACTTTTAAAGTTGAATTACATTACTTCAACACTAAAAAAGGAGTAAGAGTATGAGGATGATAACCAAAAACATATTGTATGTGTATCATTGAAAGACTTTCATAATATTTAACGGAAACTATTACGCACCTGACTTCCTCAGGATGCATATATTACGCAAATTGTAGAAGTATTCTTATGATTTACAATACATAAAGAATTCAAGGGTGGAATTGTATCAAAAGAATATAATAAAAATCAAAATTGGACAAAAACTGTTACTACCATCAGAATCATCAATATATTTATATATCATAGTATGCACTTCTGACTGTAGGACAGTGAAGAAAAGTCAAGTCGAAGTGACAATGATGTGATCATGAATTCACAAGAGGTTTCATATTTCACAGCACAACCTCAACGATGGCGCACCTGATGAGAAAACACAATGAACTTGCTCGCTCAGCGAATGAAATATATATCGAATATAATAAAAAGAAACCAATTCAGTTGACCTCTTTCAGGATGTGTGAAGCAGCAGCAAACAAATAAGGCTTGAGCAATCAACCAAATGATAACCTAACCAACGATCAGATTGTTGCATCATACGCACTTGAAGCCAACAAGATTGGAATAATAATTGAGTGCTGAACCTTCAAGAAATACTGGTGAATGTAAAAGCAAACAAAATGATTGTTAAATCAATTGTTGTGTGTAGTTTTATATGTATGACGTAGCTAAGTACATATCCATATGTATATGTACGTACTGGTCATATAGATAAGTAACTATATACATACATAAGTGTATACATAAATACTATACATACATGTGTGCTGGATGGCATCCTCACGTTTTGATAATAAAATTGTCATTTTTATAATATTTTTTTTTTTTGTTATTCCCACAATCGTCGAATTGCTGCCGAAAGCGAATATGAGACAAACTGCTACCGTACAACATTTGAACAAAGGTTTCATTATACGTATACACTAACCCTAAGCTAATGTGTAATTGCAACGATCAGTATACGAGCATACAACGATTATGCCGATCGCGTTACTACATTTGTATTTATGTATATTGTGTTCGCTGAATGTGATGCGGCGGTGGTCACATCTTATTATCATATCGCACATCCTCCATTTGTAAAGTATACAAATTATATGTATAGTATGTGCAAGTACATACATCTTAGGCATTCGACGTTTGGCATTCAATTGACGTAATTAGTATTCAGCTCGCTACTCTTGATTAAAACATTCAGCTTGTGATGCCAGGTAATGGGAAAGACACTTGAATCGCGTCTATCACTACATACTCGATCTGAAGTAATAAAAGAGGCTATGCATGCTGTTGCCAGACAACAAGTACCAATTTAATGGCATCTCATGTCAAGATTTATTCGAAAGTTTGTTTTACCTTTGCTGTTGACGTTATTTTGATGCGATTAATGTTGTTATTGTTGCTGATGTTGAGCTAATTTTGTATTTGATTGTTGTTACCCTATATATATAAATATTTATATATATATATATATATATATATATATATATATATATATATTTATATATATAAATATATATATATATATATATATATATATATACATACATATATATATATATATATATATATATATATATATATATATATATATATACATTTATACATATGTATATTCATATATACCTATATATATATATATAATGTATGTTATTATGTGTACCTGTTTTACGGTCAGAGCCTATCCCGGAATTAGTATGCTAAACTTGCATTTTGATAATAAACTAAAGGAAATACTCAAGATGAGTTCAATCGTTAATATTAGAACTTTTGGATTGCAGTAAATTTCATATTCGTGGGCATAGACAGAAGAGACTGTCGGATCAGGGAAATAAATCCCACATGAACGATTTAATAATTAACATTATTTAAAACACATAATTATTTAGATTCATCAATTTTCTTTCACATACGAAGAATTTTCTTCAAATTCGCTCTAGTTGTGGGATTTACAGGCTCGAAGAACTCTTTGGCCGAGCTTCTCTTTCAGTACTGTTGGGCGCGTTAATTTATTTGGACGGTATTAGAAGATACTTACTTAGCCGGTTTCCAACGGCAAAACCTTTATGACATCACATTAAAGTTGCATCTATGACTTATAATTTATATAAAATTTATGTTGGGCCAAATTTAGAAACAAGTGGTCTTGCAAGATATCGAAAATTTCATCTTCTTACATTTTAATCGAAATTCTGTTTGAAAAAAGAAAACTATATTATATTTTTCTCCAGCTGACAGTTTTATGTAAAATACTACTACTATACGATTAACAAAATGAACGCTTAAAATTATAATTCAATTATCTGGTCATACCCACTTTTTTCATAAATAAAATTTTTCAGATAGTATGCATATGCATGATTTAATATCGAAGATTTTTCTTTCGAAACGGTACTCACCTGTCGGCAAGCAATTGGCAATTCTTCCGACAGTAACAACTTGCCATGAAAAAGCTTCTAAAAGAACTCCGTGACAAAGCTCAGAAAAAGTGACGTCACAAGGATTCTGCCGTTCGGAACCGGCTAAAATAAGTAGGTCCCTCCTAATACTGTCCAAAATTTAACACGCACAACAGTAATGGAAAAGAAGCTCGGCCAATGAGACCTTCGGGTCTTTAAGTGCCACATATTTATTTTTTTTTATTTATTTATGCATATGCAAAATATGCATATAATTCTGAACCAATAATGAAAACTAGAGCTGATGACTTTCACCTCGAGAGTATTCGCCAAAATGCGGGCTAATTATGAAGGTTATCATGTAATAATAAAAACATTCTTACTTTTTAAAATTTAATACGTTTATATTATTATGTTAGTTTTTAAAATTTTCCCATCGATAATCCTGAAGCCATAATTTGGAAGGTCGCGATGATATGTTGAAAAAGCGTTTTTCTTTTAATGCTTGAGTTAGGATTCGAAAGAACTCTGAATGCAGCAAGAGGTACTAGGTACCACATAAATTCGATAATGAACAACTTTAGTGACGCCATGTGGTCATTGCGAAGATCCAATTTGAAGCCATAGAATCCTTTTTTGGGCGCTAACAAGCATTTTTTGTTTAATAATTACTTATTTACAATGGACGAAAATTACGCATTTCCAAATTTAGCATCGGATTAAATCGGAAGGTTTTATGCTCTTTTTAGTAAAGCATTTGTAAGGTATAACTTTTTCAAATTTGAATAGTTGTAATTTTCGATCGTCATCCACTTCACAGTATTCAATGAATATTTAGCAACATCATTCATATTATCGATTGCAACGATAATAACCTTAATACTAGGTAGGAATGATATAAATGTGTACAGTTATTTGAGAGTGGCAAATTATCGTTTATTTGACTATGGGCTTAAACGGTTCGGGTGAAACACCGCAATGGTTTCATGAACAAAATTACATCAGTCGATTGATTAATATTCTGAAGACAGCATTTCGAAAAGTGACCGGCGGAAGAGACGCTGCAAGAGTGCCTGTGTTTGAAGTGCCTGAAAGAAGAAGAGATTGTCATTGGATGTTTAATCAATGCTGCAGGCACACTCACAGCACTCCTCAATGGCACCTCACGAGTAGATATTGTGCGGTAAGGCACAATACTCACAAACAGGAAATGCTCTTGCATGATCATTTTCTATAATTAAATGTACATACGAATACAAACATAAAACAAATGTTAAACAACAACAATAATGGATAACAGTGACTAAATGAGTACGACGCATATAAATACGTGTATATATGCCTGTAAGTATGACGATGTGCTAACAGTGCGATTAGGTCTAGCTATCACGCTTCAAATTATCGTTATGTATGTACATA
>OY978527.1:73541390-73703890 GCA_963854835.1 Megamerina dolium
GCTCATCAGACACCATAGTGCCTCGTTTGAAATAGTTTTAGGCCAGAAAATTCTACAAATGATCCTCAAACACTTGTTGACGAAAGCTTGCAGACTCTGCGTGACGGAGTTCGAGATCAGCCATGTTTCACTTCCGTACAGTAGTGTCGATTTCACGCATGCGGAGAATATTCGTAATTTCGTGCGTCTGGATATTTGGGAATTTGCCCATACTGATTGTAGCCAGCCAAATGCTGTCTTATATATATATATATATATTTATATATATATATATATATATATATATATATATATATATATATATATATATATATATATATATATATATATATATATATATATATATATATATATATATATATATATATATATATATATATATATATATATATATATATATATATATATATATATATATATATATATATATATATATAAAAATTTCCTTTATATAAGTTAACAAATCTTACAAAAATTCTTTTCTTGTGATGACGCTTTGAGGTACCTCAGCGTACTTCAATTTGAGACAGCTGTTATGAGTAAACTACTTCATACATCTATCAACTACAACATTTGTGGTATATATTGCCGACAAACGAGTTTAAGCACATTTTGAGTTTTAATTATGACTTACCTTAGTGACAGGTATCCTATAGGCGCTTATCATTTCGCCAATATCATAACGATTGTCATTTTTCAAAATGTTAAAAGTACTTATTTCAATTATAATTTTATTTGCCAAATGTACCCTTATTCCAAATTTAGTAAAACATTTCATCATTATTTTTGAGAAGCATACTTTGTGAAGTATTTTTTCCTTCTGAATTTTTTCAAATTTGCTTGAAATTGATTGTGAGAAAAAGGGCCTAATTGCAAATAACCTCAATTATTTCTATTTAATTCATTTCGAAAAAGTGCTTAACTTACTTTAGCAATCTACTAGATATACATATAAAACCATATTTAATATTCATATGAAAATAGTAAATTTTCATTCATTCATTTCTCTTTTTAACTTTAAATTGCTCATCTGAAAATTGAGAAAATAGGATTTAAACCCTTTTTGGTTGTATGTATATGAGATATAATTCATAAGTATATGCGAATAAACATAAAAAATTGTTTTTTTCTCCTTTATATAATTTTTATGAAAATATCATTTTTATACCAATTCGTCTTGAACATCAACTAAAATATAGAATTCGTTATGTTAATTTTAATATTTTTTTTATGTAAAAAGAGTGATTTGGTGCATTTCCTCTAAACATAGCAATGTTGGGGCACTATTTAACATGCAATAAGAAACATAATATTTTGTGCCATATTGAGCAAGAGAGAAATGATTAATTTGACCATAAATTGATGAATTTGATCTCAAAAACGAAATCAGTGATTTTTACCCTAAATGTCCTTTATGCGTTATGCCCCAGCATAATATATATATATATATATATATATATATATATATATATATATATATATATATATATATATATATATATATATATATATATATATTTTTTTTTTTTTTTTTTTTTTTCAGTGTCTATGATGTTCATTTACCATCGGACTGCAATAAAATCAACTGCCGGCTGTTGTTAGAGAGTGCTCTCCATACCTATCTATATAGAATATACATCAATGCCTAATGAATTAAACGCATTTGAATAAACTATGGCGGGAAGGAAAAAGTAGTATCTAAACCTGAACTAGGAGGACGCTCATAAATCAACAAATAGGATGAGAGCGCGCGCATTTTTGTAACGAGTATGTACTTTTGACATACTCTTACGTATGTGTTTTATATACTAAGTATATGCATAAACATAAACTAGTTTTCAGTATGAATTGGATTAATAAATTCTATGTAAAACTTCACAAAAACTCCTTCGCGGATCATTCGCCCTTCTTAGCCATGGACAGAAAGAGTACATTTTTCTTCTTCGTCTTCTTCTTCCAAAGGGTAACAAAACACTTAAAAATATGATGATGCGGATAATGTGTGTGAGTAATAATAATAAAATGATGAACTTTCTGCATTAAAATTCTTTTAATTTGTCTCTTTTCTGATTTGAGCGCCTGACCCTTATTTGTAAATTTGTACACTAAATAACCTTTGCCATATTTCTCGAGGGTTGGTCACTGTTGAAAAACTGAAAGATGAAAAAAAAAGGAAAACATAACGTTAAATGATGTTTTGATCTTTCAACATTTGGGGTTAAAATCGTTATGATTTTAAGGGGAAATGGTTTAATTATTTCTGTAAAATGGTGATCAATTTAAATAATATTATAAATGTGTCGAATAATAAACGATATTAATTCCGGTCCAGTTGATTAGTGTATCCGGCATCTATGCATGAGGTCGTGAGTTCGAGCCACGACCACGACATATTTAACAACACTTTTGCTGTTAAGTATGCTGTTTTGATGTCACAAGTGGTTTATTGATCGAAATCGTTTAATATACTCGTATGTAAGTCTCTTTCAGTGCTCTCTAAATTTAATAGGCACACATAGGAAGACAAGCTCGTCCAAAGTCTATATGAAATATAGCTTCTTGGAAAAATAAATCTTTGTTTATAATTACGATTTGGAAAATAAAATTATTCTTGAAAGAATAATGATTATAAATAGACAATTTTTTCTATCAATTTCATAGATATAGGGAACCAGCAAATTAAAATAAGAATGTAAACCAAAACAGTGATCAACAAATTCAGAAACAGGATCATGTTCGCCCATTTAAAATATTTCTCATACTTGTATCTGCTAAACCAGACTTGCCATTGCCTATTGCCTATTTCTTCAGTACGACTGGAAATAATTTTTCATTTTCTTCAACATAGCTATTTACAAAAGCAACAAATAGACCATTTCCTTTCCTTTAATAAACAGTCGAAAATATGTAAATGCAATTGTGACTGACACTGACCGTTAAAAAATTAAATCAGCTCATTTTTTTCGACCTAAGCGTTTGTCCCCGTACTTGTCTCGCGTCTCTTTCTCCCTTCGTTACCACAATAGTTTATGTTGCTATGTACTTATGTGTTGTATATGCGAGTATACAATATCCGTAGATGAGACATTATCACAGGCAGGGAATGATATTTACTTGTTAATTCATAGTAGTTAGCGCTGTGGAGACTAACGAATGAAGAACCCGTCCTGTTGCAAATCAAAAATAAAAAGTGGCGTTTCATAAGTCACACGCTTAGAAAACCTTCATATAGCATTACAAGAATTGCACTAGACTGGAACTCTCAAGCGAGCAGAAGTCGAGGTCGGCCAAAAAATACTTGGAGTAGATCGATATTGCGCTAGCTATCCGATGTCAACACAACATGGGACGGCACAAAAATAACAGCACAGGTCCGTGTACGATGGAAAAGTCTTGTTGAGGACCTATGCTCCTAAGAGGAGTGAACGAGGGAAAAAAACATATGTACATATATCCTACCTTACACCACAACGGAACTGGTCAATCTTTGGTAACACCATTAGTTCTCGTGAATTCGTGAATTCCCTCTACCATATTATCATATTCTAATTTTCACTATTTCTCATTATCTCTCGTCATCATATCCTTGTCCAGAATAATACTACACGTGTAAAGTCTGGAAATGTTTAGGAAATCGAGAAAAGAAGTTGTTTTTCCTTTCATAATAATATCTGTGATAAGGAGAAAGCACAAAAAATCTTCACAAATAATAAACTTGTCATCGCATTCATGCAAGTATCGAGTGAAACTGGTTCTACTCCTGTAATGCCCTGCGTATCATCTCCAAGAAAAATAAAGCTTGTCGATTTATTTGCTTGATCGATCTTGTGATTGAGGATTCTGGATTCGGTTGCTTTTTGCAGCAACACTTACATTTCGCTTCGATATCTACGCGAGGCTTCTTACACAAAAAGCGACGAATAGCTATTAACGACGATCAATAAATATTGAAACAGCAGCAGAAATTGACAACAAGGTATACATATTTAGGAAAATTCAACTTTTATAAGATGAAAATTATATTGCCAATACAAATCTGTGTTCCAACCACCTCAATGGGAGTTCTAATCCCAAAGCACTCTGTTCGCGGTGCTCAGCATCTCTAAAAAGTTTGCCTTGAATCATTAAGATTTATTCCAAATTAATTATTACAGTATTACGTAAAATAAGAACTTTGTTTATACGCTGAATAACTCACACACAACTCACTCACTCACTCACAACATTATGATTAAAAATAGTTCAGAATTTTGATTAATCAAAAATGTTTCTACTTTTAATAACTTGAAATATAATTTTCAAACGCAATCTTATATTCATATATTTGAATAGCTAGTAGTTGATAACTCAAATAGCGGCATATTCAAAAATCTATAAACCATGAGTCAATCCAGCAAATTTAAAACAGCGAACTAGCATTTGCTTCGAGAAGATACTTTCTTACATTCCACACGAAGGTTTAGCTTAACGGAAGCTTCAAATATATAACAATTAATTAATTTCCTGCGGTAATCAAAATAAGCAGTTGACTGCATCTATAGTAAGTGTATTACATTAAGGAGGCAATAATTAAAAGTTTATCAAGCATTTAGTTTGTGTCGCTTTTTTCCCCTAAAGTGGCCTTACACGAAGTACAGTATGCGAAGATATTACACAACCATGAAAATATTTTGATCTTGTGCACAAAATTTAAACCAGTTCGATTTAAACTCTTCTAAGCTTGTTGAGCACTTCATCTAAATTATGAGATCACGAAAGGGGAAAGAAATAACAATTGCAACTTGCATTAAACATAAACGGAACCTTTTTTAATTTTTTTCCAACGGGTATTGACACCGACGTTGGTCAAGCGTATAATATTTAATATGTAAAAATAAGCTATATAACGGCAATATAACTATGTACTTTATCACTAATTTCGCAAGAGATCATTGTAGATTCGTTACGATGACCAACCCAAATAATATTCAAATGAGATCGTCATAAACTACCTCTACTATGTGAATTGACTATTCTCGACAGAAAAGGTACAACGAACCCATTACAATGAGAGCAACGTTCTTACGTACAGAAGTCGCATGATGGCCCGAGATGGCAAAAGATCGTAGGATCATCAAGAAGATACAATACATGTTTATGTACAATACATACGTATGTGCATACATACAAATATTAAAATTAAACAAACTAAGTAAGAAATGATGAAAAGAACAACCCCTAAATTTTTTTCTTTTGAATGTACTACATACATTTATGCATAGATAACATATGCATAAGTACGTTTCTACATGAAAAATATCAAGTTTGCTTTAAATTGCATCGAACCGAAGATTCCTGCTTGACAAGTCAAAGGTGGACAATGGTCAAAGAATATTAAAACTATGCATTGCTATTGAAAGAAAGAAAAGCCTAATAGTAATGCATCACATGGAATTGAACTTGTAATTCGTTTTCAGGACTTTGCACTTCGAACTATTGTGCTGACCCTTTGTGATCTGCTTTTGATGGCTGAAAATTTTCGAATGGTCATCTTAGTTTTTAATAAAGGGATCTTATGATTGCGTCTTATTTGCATTTTATTTCATTCTTTTTATTTATGCGTCCAGTTGGCAATTTGCAATTGATGTCCGAAATTAGAATAAATGTTTTGTTGCTTACCTTTATCAAATATGCATTCTTCCACGTCTAACTGGGCTGGGAATTTGGTTTCACCCCTTAACAATTGTAATTTCTACGAGGGTTTTCTTTACGAGAACATCGGTTTTGCATTCATCTTGTACGTCACCCTTAAATGGAGCAATATTCCGTTGTGTTTTGATGATATGTTCTTAATTTTCTTTTGCTTGCTGTTATATATATCACTAATCCCGAATGTCATAGTCATTTTACGAACATTTTCGTTGCATAGTGAACCAGCAGTATGGCTTTTGCGGCTAATATATCATCATCAATTTTTTTACAGATAAAAATTATAGGTGATTCTATAAAAGAGATTCCATGAGAAAGATTATAATATTGATTTTCATGGTAAACTTCAGATGATGTTCAAGTATAAAAGGCAAGTTAAGTAAGAAATTCAGCCAAAACACTATTCGCCCACCACTGCATACCAAATTTCTTTTGGAATATGCACTAATTAGAGAAGTACAATACAATAATTTTACTGCTCAAATGCGTAAAAATTAACATTTGTTGGATAACTAATAAAATACGTATTTCATTGTGTTTTCACAATCGGCTGGCATTATGATTGCCAAACTTACTTCCGTATCTGGCCATTACAACTGATTTTGTTCGATTTCGTCTGAATTTAGAATGTTATTGTAGTTAGTTAGTAACTCCAAATGGTGTAAAGTAGTCCATGATTTGATCCTTCCAGCGGAGTTGAGTTTTTTCTTCGTCTCTTGACTGGACGTTTTGACAACGTTATGATCGAGTCGTACTCCTTCACTAGACGTCATTCGCCACTCCTTTTATCTCTGATATAAATATTTTTCTTTTTAGTCGAAAGACCTGTTTCAGTCTCTTTAGCTTTCCCGCTAACCCTCTACCCTATAGATACTTCTTGCTTAATTTTACTTAGACTCAATAGAAACTCGATTTTCGGTTACTCTTTCAAGCAATTGGGGCCTAATTTCAGCAATAGTTCGCTCAATGTTGGCTTGGAATTTATTCAAAGTTGCTGGTTTATCAGCATAAACTAACCCTTTCACATATACCCATAGTCCAGAGACGTTAATCACAGGCCCATTTCGAGAGTTTATGTTGTCGCCAAAAGTTTCCTTTAATAAATCGATTGATATATTCGATGAATGGCATGTAGCGCTAGAACCATGGACCGATGGTTCAACCAGCCCATAAACCGCGCCAAACAGTAAATCCACAAAAATTTAATGATGTCTAAAAAATTCCTTGTGGATTGTCTTCACTTCAAATCCGACAATTTTGATTACTCACATACCAAATGCCAAAATGAGCCTCATCGCTAAATAAAATTTGCGATCAGTAGCGATCTTTAAATTTGGATGAAAGAACCACGATTTTTGTAATAAAATTTCAATATTTGCAAGCGGAGTCAATCTCTCCATGATGAAATTGCAAACCTTACTGAGTACAAATAACTTTTGCGTTACCAGATTTGATAACTACTATACCGTTTTATTTTATTATTTTGACACCTGATACAAACGTATATTTTGCACCCCTGAGGCAGCGGTGCTAGCGACCAATTTTTTCTCTAAAGTCGAAATTAGTTTGGCATGTGGAACTTGATCTGTGACAAATTACTTTTTAAAAAATTTAACAAATAATAAAAATATGTTTAATGCTTTTCTTTTATGTATAAAAATTTCAATTCATCATATTCAATAGGTTCGGAGAAATTAGAACCTTAAAGTGAAAATAAGGTTTTCTGTTTATTTAAACAATACACGAAACGGTCAAATTGTTTAAAACATGTATTGTCACCATGAAGGCATTTGAGTACAGAATTTCATTATTTTCTGACTATTACAAGTTAGTTTATTTAGCGCCGCAAGATTCTACCCTTCATAAGGAAGTTAAATAAAAGCATTTAAAAATTAAACATACAAATTTATTTCTGTACGATAATCAACAAAAAATGTGTATAATAATATTACTCAAGTGTATTTGATAAATAAATCGGTTTTGAGTGGTTAGTGTGTTGACCTTCTGATATGTAGGTCGTTGGTTCAATCCCCGGCTGAAGGACAACTTTAATATCGATAAGATTTTTCTTTTGAATGGTAACCACGTGTCGGGAAGCAATTGGCAATTCTTCCATCAGTAACAATGTGCCATGAAATAGCCGTTAAAATAGCTCTGTGACAAAGCTCAGAAATAGTGAATGTCACAGGGGCTCTGCCATTCGGAACCGGCTAATATAATAATACTTTTTGAAAGGTTGAAAGGTTGAAAAGTTCTTACTAACCTATTGCTTCCATTTAATGGAAATATAATGTTGTTTTTGTTTTAAAAATAATTTTTTTCGAAAATAATTTTTTTGTTGTATTTTCGACAAACTTAGGTGCTCCCTTAGCGATCTCTTCTGAGGCAAGCTTTCAGTTAATTCAACACCTAAACAGTCTCGGAAAAATACTTAAACAGAAAGAACAGCCATTTAACTAAAATATTTATATAAAAATAATTTATTCATTTTAAAGGCTTATTATTTAACTCTATAAGTAAACACAATGTGTTAATTTGGAAAAAAGGGATGTAGATTCTGGTAGATTTGTCAATGAATGGTTGCAATTTCAAAAATCAACACAGATCGATTATACCAAATTAATAACGGGATCTCCAAAAGGTCTGAAACATAGCGTTCCCAGTATCTATTTATGTATGTGTCTACTACATAAGTATTTTTATTGTGAATATTTCATTGCATTAAATTACATTACATCGACGAATTCTGGTGCTTAACTAATTAATAATAAAAATGTGCAAAATTAAAAAGAAAACTCAACAAAGTGCAGTCAATAGATTGCGCTTCGTGCACTTCTTTGGCGTTACCTTGAAGAAGCAAATTGTATCTATCTATGAGATATAAATATTTGTTTTATATTGTTGTTGGTATTGGTTGTGTTGGTGGTGCGAATGCTACTGTTGCTACTAATGATGTTTAATTTATTATTTCAATTGGTTATTGTTGCTACTACTAACTACTGCTGTTGCTGTTATTGTTGTTATTTTACTTCATCATTTATATAATCTACAATTACTTCACAATTACTCATATTACAACATGCGAGTTAAATAGCGTTATTGTTATTGTTGTTGTTGTTGCATGCTTATGATTCCTCATCATCTTTTTGCATTTTGACGTTTTGAAAAATATTCGTTGGTACAAATGAAAATAATGTAACGTGTTAGTAATTATAGCTATTGTGCATTTTAACCGCATTTAAGAGAAGGCCCAAACCAACAAACAAACTCACCTACATTACGCTTTCAATTTCATTCATGTATGTATACCTGCTATACATATCCATATATAAGATTTTACTATGCCTTGGTCCTAATGAATTGAAGAAGCCGCAGTAAGCAAGTTTTTATTAGCAATGGTATTGGATTAATACAATATTATTAGCTGTGCTTTTTTCGACAGCTCTCTATTCTTGTGCCAATAAAAGTTTCCTAAACATGGTTCTTTTGATTTGTGTATAAAGAAATTTCCAATAGGTCAAATTCTGATTATTTAATCAAAATTTGAAATCTCTCTTCTTAATTTTTGACATTTAAAGAAAAAGGTAAGATATAGTTATACGCGCTAAAGTTAGCACCTTTGTTGTTGTTATTTGGCCATATATTGTATTTGTCGGCGCTAGCTAAGTATGAGTGTCGATTAAAACAAATAACTAATGTTTGAGACCAGATCCTACCAGAGTATAATGATCTTTGCATACACATAAAGTTCAGTACAGCCAATTATTTTAACTTTTTGTACTGTACAGACATGTTACTTATTGATATGTATTTTTTAAAGGTCAAAAATGTTATAATTAAGAACTACAGAAAAGGAAGAATGTTGCAACATTTCACTATTATTGATACATTTAATCAATTAAATAATCAGAATTTGTTCTATTTGAAATGTATATATAAAATAAAAATCAAATCAACTCTGTTAGGAAACTTAGCACAAAGATAGCAAGCAGTCGAATAAAACACGGCTGTTATTACAGAAATGTCGAATATATAAATTTATCAAACACTGAATAGAATTTTCTCTATCCCGGCCGATCTGTCAGAAAGACGATTCTAACTTTAAGATGACCTTAACTTTGACTATCACTACGGGAACTACGGGGGACATGGTCTTTAGGAGGTATATGATTAAGCAAAACACTCGAAACCTAGAAATTTGCGTCAGATACCTATGGCTCCTCCAAATGCTTGTATAGGAATGAAATGTAGAAAAGCGAAATCAATGCTAATCGGGACTTCCTCATACACCGCTTATTCTTGATACTAAATTATTTTATTTACATAAGTGACTAGCTGAAAGATGAGCACTTCCGTTGTTTTTCATGAACGGAAATGGTGCATCTCGACATGACTTTTGTTTATAGGAAAAATAGTCCAACACAGTCAATTGTTCATGTGCACATACATACGAGTACACAATATTATTTTGATAACACGTAAAACTAATCTTTATAACAAAAAAGAGTATGTACCGTGCAAAACGCTAATATCTCGTACAACCATGAAGTTGGTACAAAATGCAGCGCAGAAGTTAAGAAAGCGAAGAAATTAAATTCATACATAAATATGAAAAATTGCTTTCATTTTCACAACGAATGTAACAACAACATAAATAGATTATTACACAATGTTTACAATACTAATAAATTGATGCAGGAACCATTTTTGCAACACAATAGATGAATGCGGAATTATTGTAAATAAAGATTAGGGGAAGAAAGTCAATAACAGGCAGGTCTGCCAGCTTTTTTACACCTTACCATCTACATTCGTTCTCTTTTTTATTGAAACCCAATTATGTAAGATACATATTATTATTTTGGCCAAAAAAATATATTCATTCTACAATATTTGTTGTGAACCTCGATATATGTTAGATAATACATAGATATATAGCTGATTTCACGGTGATTTAATTCAAAATCGAACTCCAATACCTATCCATCTACAATTTCCTCTAACTGTACATACATAATTTTACTATTAAATTATTTCTATACGGCGTTGGTTAACTCAAAATCAAGACTACAGATTTAAATACATTTATTACATTTATTTTCATAAAATATTGCAAAAAATAGTAAAAGAGTTATGTTGCTCTTCTTCTAAGATAAATTATAAATATATTAGCGATTTAGAAGAAAGATATTAATCGTATTTTATTCGACAACTCATTATCTTTGTTTTAAGTTAAGATGCAAAGTTTCCTAAAACACGGTTGCTGTTATGTAACTGCTATGTGTATTGTTCTTCGACATAGATCTTATCTCAATCGTCAGCATTAAATTCTGTTTTAACAGTAGAAAAGTTGAATGTGATTTGTATTGAACTTAAGCTCTAACTTAAGCGCTAACTTAACACTCTAAGCATGCATATGCTAGATATATGTACATATATGCTATGTCTGCCGCTTTGTTCTTATATTCTTATATAATTATCATAAGATAAGATAAGTGCGTATATCGAATATACTTAGATGCCACTTTTTTATTATTGAAATACTAAGATACAAAATACAACCCTTCGTAAGTGAAAAATATACAATAAATAAAAAACTACATACTTACGAATATAAAAAAGGTGAAATACTAACTATACTAGAAAGGGTGTGATTCCGGCTAAAAAGATATAATAAATGCATAAAGGAAGTTTTGTGGTGGTGATTACATCATACACCATATGGAAGCAGTTACTTATACCCATCTATGAATGTACTTGTATAAAGTAGCGTAAATATCTTAATGAGTGTTGATCTTTATTTGCGTGTGTTGCACAATTATTCATATGTTTTTATGATAAAATGTCACAGCCGCAGGGATTATGAAGTCATCACCACCAACACACCACCCTCTGGAACGGCCGCACCCCATGAGCATACCATCAAGAGTCAATTTGTCAGTTTATTTGTTCATTTCATGGACTGATGCTGCTCCTAGTTTCAGTTGCTTGTATTGTCGATATGGTGATAAATGTGATCATGATGATGGTAATGAATTTATACTTAAATCCCATTTTGTTAACAGCAGCAACATCATGCAAGGGTAGTTTTAGCATGCTTAAACCTTTTGCGCAAACATGCCATACGAATGTGATGGGTGGGTGCGGCTCAAAAAGCTATGAGGGTGAACGTAAACACTGTGTCATACCGGATATTCTTTCCAGCTGCTAAGTGCGCTATAATGATGACTTTTGGGATATAAACATGCACTAGAATAGATACTCGTCCACTTGGCTGTGACGGTGATGGCGAATATTATATTGTGCTGTTTGTGGATAAATTGCGTGAAATTAAGTAATTAGACGTAAAGTTCATGATGAATGCCGAATTAAAAAGGTTATTCTGTTGGAGAAAAAAATGTTCCTTTTAAATAGATTCTATTATGTTGATGCTGTTAATGTTATTCAATATTCAATTGTATTGATGAAGGAATGTTAGAAGTATTTTTGATATAAAATAGATCCAAACTATCTGGCCTTAAATAATTTTTAATCAGTTGTTGATTTTTTCAAGTGAAACATCAACCTTACAACTTAGTCATATAACAATCATAGAAATTCTGAGTATTCTAAATCGTTTTCTTTTTTTTTTTTTTGGTATCCCTGAGAAAATTCAGTTTTGATTTCGTAATTTTTTTTTAATTTTTAAAACGGAACCATTTTATACATTTTATTTTATAAAGACCAAGCATTCATATTATTTATGGAATACAAATTCTTTCATGTGGCTGTCACGACTGGCTTCGTAGTAGTGCATCATGTCAACCCAGTTTTACAAGACCTTGGTGATGATTTCTGGCTCTATCTCGCAAATGGCTTGATCGATATTAGCCTTAAAGGCCTGAATCGTTAATAGTAGCGTTAACCGCACGAAAAAATCTAACGGGGTCAAATCGCAGCTCCGAGGTGGCCAATTGACATCACCGAGACGGCTAATAATACGATTACCGAATGTAGAAGCGTTGAGAGCTGAAGATGAAAATGAAAGTGGCCGGCAAGTATTGATATATGAGCGATGGCGACATGCTCGCGCCATTGGATGTGATGGCGACGACATCCTTTAATAAATTCAGATTTACTTCCTTTAAATGTTATAGAAACCGTAAAACTATTTGTGAAACTCTTCATCAAAGACAAAGACGAAAGGGATTTTTACATCAAATTGTCACTGGAGATGGAAAATGCCACAGCCAAAACGATGAGAGATTATGCTCTGCATGTGATGGGAAACTATTACTGCCGATGTCATTACTTAAGGGCGACAACTAATGCGTTTAAAGCGAGCTATTGAAGAAAAACAACCAAAATGGGTGAATAGATATAACAAATTAACTTTTCAACATGACAACCCTAGACCACACATTGCACACTAATTGAAAGGACGGAACTGTGAAGTATTATACCAGACGCCATATTAACCAGGTATTGCTCCATTTCCACGATCAATATACGGCCTCCATTTACAATATATTGCCTGATAATATTATCAAAATATAAACTTTTGCCTGTAGTGATGCTCTGTAGCAGACACTAACAGTTGGAGACATTGTTATTGTGAGCTGGTGCTTACAAAGTAAAATTAATTAAACAAACCTTTTCAGCTTTCTTGTATATGTTTTTTGATTTTAGATTTAGCGGAACCAAACCTAACCTCGACCCAAGAGTACCTCATGCTTTATCCTCTCTCTGGCTTACTCATTTTTTGCTAAATAACTTTGTGTATTTGCCCCTGTTTCTTTCTTAAGTTTCATAAATATATCACTTGTTGAGGTTTTTTTATCAAATGGCAACTCTTACTCTAATTTACCAAGCCCTGGATCTCGTTTGGCATTACGTTTATTTAGAGTTGCACTGTGAAGTATTTGCTTTACCATACTCTTCCTTCTTCTCCTTCTCCAGCCACTTCGCTGTTGGTTCATTTCGGAGCTGGTACTAGTATAGTACAGGAACTCTCTGCCACTTTGGCAGCTGAGGCCATGTCATTCAGCAGTCCTTCACTCAAGGCATGGAGCTTACTATATTGCTGCTCGTAACTTATATCAAGACATGACCGATAATTATTATTCCAGGATAAAATAGGAGCACCATAGGTGCCAAATACTACCATATATCAATACATAATTGTCATTGAATGAGTAGCTAATTAATTTTAGTGGCTAAAGAAGTTTAATTTTTATAATTCGTAATTAATATGGAAATGGAAACTAATCCTGAACTCATTAGGGTGTATGCACAGTCAAAATTAAATTCCAAATTAAAAATAGTATCGACTTTTTTGACACATCTCCCATACAAATATCTGTCAAAAAGCCGATAACAAATTTAAGTTGGGGTTTATTTTTAACTATGAATTCGCGCCATTGTAGTCATTTAAGTAAGTGATTAACGTCAGGTAAGTTGAATTAGCCACAATTGTTTTTCTGGACGTCCACAACATTTTTGTATCTGAATACATCCTAACGTAATTTCGTTCTTCGTCTCTTTGCTCGTCACTTTATCAATTATTTATGTTTTTGTCAACGAAATATTGGCTTACATATTGTATTGCTTTCGTATTCCGCTCACTCTTCTAACGAATAGGGATATACTATCAGACATATGTAACTCAAAGAATTATCCAAGTTGCTTACTCTTCAGCAAAGAATACATATCAGCACCAACAGCGTACAGCAATAAGGGTGAGATACACACAGGTGAAACATCAATCCGAATGATGAAACTCTGTTTGCATTGAACAGCGACTGTTGCCTGAGGTTACTATGTAACCGCTTTGTTATGTTTTAGCTGATATCCACATAAAGAGCTTGATGATGATTATGAAATAAACTCCTTTTCAATAACGCACTGTTTGGGCTACACAACATTGACCTTCGAAGTAAGTTTGCATTATTTCCCAATCTCCGGATTACCGAGTTAATTCGAATTAACTCGGGCATTAACTGCAGCTAATCCACATAAACTCTAAGAGTTAATTCTCAAAATAAAAGAGGATTAGGGCAATTTGCGATGGCAACACTGCTGAAAATTGTCTATTGTGAATTTTTCTCGATCCATTTTACAAAATATTAGGTGTATTCGCTTATAAAAAACTTTCAACAATTGTTAACAGTTTTCAAAATGAAAAGCGTTGGCGAGCAAATAAATCCAGCTGTCAATTACGAACGGTGAATGTTAATTTACAAGTTTCTGATAGTTTTCAGTTCACGTACTTCTTGTAGATTTTCTCATATCGAGAGTGACAGATGACAGAAATTGATAGTGATAGTAATGTAAGTGAGCTGACCTAATAAAACAGCAATCAGCCATTTAGTTAATCCGCAATATTGCCGTCTGTCAGCTTATTATTTTATTCGGATTAAGTGCGCCGGTAATCCGGAATTAGGCTGCCGTCTGTCTAGGCTATAAAGCGATTAATTTCGTTGCGCTGAGATATATGTATGTCATACTGGCTTTCTGTCAAGATTTCCAGTAGGAAAGAGCTGTCACTGTAAAAATAACATAATAACGTACATTAAAATTGACTGACAACAGAAAAAAATAAACCAAACAACAAAATGTTTTAAATTCCATCAATGAAAGATTTAACATTTTAGATGTATGCCAAAATAAATTCTAAGACAGATTACCCAAAGTAGATATAGATATTTTACATACATAATGTACATAGAGCCCTATTCCCCTATTCCAATTCACCCTTACGCTAAAGTCCTCAAGATAAAGTCAATTTTAGAGAAATTAGGAGACAATTGCGATTCTAATTAATTTTCTTTTCCTTATTTTTACTTCGCTCACTTGCTTATTTTAACATTCAGTTTCATACTTCAGACAAATAGTCAAATTCTGCTAATTAGCTTATTTTACTATTGCCATTGAAACCTTTTGCTAAAACTTTTCGCTTAATCTCAAAAAATCACCTAAATCAGTGTAAATTATGAGACTTCATTTTTGAAGCCGCCAAATTGAAAATGTTTAACGGTTTCAATCTTTTAACACCAATAATACCGGAAAATAATTTATTTATATTTATTTCTTAATTTGATAGTAATTTACAAATTTGGAATGGTACCAATATAAGGAAAAATAAGAATATGTTTTAATATTTTGTTGAATAGAAGAAACTTGATTCCTTCATAATTTAGACGGTTTTTTATACTTTCAATCTTTCCCCCAATCCGGGATAACACGTGGCCATAGGACTTGTTTGCAGTCGGGAGTAACATACTGTATTATAGCGTCGTACCTCACTGATAGCTGCCCGCCTCAGTGAGTAACTGTGAACTATGGTACGGTGAACCTCTTTTTGCCCACATTCATGGGATATAAATAAGAACAATATTGGCAGGGTAAACGAACTAGAGGGATCGTATACCGCATCATGAGCTACGGATATTCAATAAAAATATTCAAGAAACTGAACGCAAAGTACTAACACCAAAAAGGACGGAAAAACTGACGGATTGTAAATATTTGGCCCTGTACCAAGGACGTTTAAAATGACTGAGCTGCGGCAGGAAAGTCAAAGGTTGGTGGACTCTATGGATATTTGGTATCCAAATGGAATAAATCACTACCTTCGGCGACAAATACGGAAGGAAAACTGGAGCTGCTTCGGCATTCAAGGAGACCATCCACTACCCTCGACGAGTACTGGACGGATTTCAGGCAAAACTCTCACTTTTGGAGAGGCCAGGAAATTGACGTGTCTGAGTGGAACATGCACTATATGCTATCTGCGCTATCACAATCAAGGATTAACCCAGAGGACACTTTAATGAAGGTGCGGGATCGAACTTCCAATAATACTTATGTGAGGAAAAGAGGAATATATGATCAGCCCGTCAGACGGCAACTATGCCAAGAAGACACAACTTTACAGTAGGACTAAGACACTATTTGACATTTCTCACTCTAAAATAGCGACAAAACAACTGAAAATTAGGCGAAGAGTATCGAATCGCAATCTCCTAAACTCCAACATTTAACGGATAAATTATTTTTAGAGCTTAACAGGGAATTTTCTCAATTGATGTGATAATTGAACTCAACTTACCACACTTATGTATAATGAATTTCTAAATTGCGGAATTTGTTCTTGATTGCGTTTAAATTGATTCAGATTCGCCATGCAACTCTGCTAAATCTGTTTAATCGATGAATGAGACAAACAAATTTATCGTAAAACAGGTGATTATGAAATGAGAACCAAAAGAACAATATCACATGCATACATTTCGCTTATATCAAAAAATGTCCAAAAGTGTGCTGCAATATTATAATGTACATACAGACTCTTTTTTAGAAGGTAACAACTTGTTTCTTGTAGGTAACAATTGTTGCCATGGTGACTGTTGTAATCACACCAGAATAGCCCGGTTAATATCGTATGTTGGTCATAAAAGGTATTTGACCCAAGGACATAAGATCACCGTAAATACCTCAATACCAGAGTGGAATTCCGTAAAATTTCGATCAGTGAGTACTCTGGCACGAAGCCATAGACTGATATTGTTGGCTTTCATCTGTCACGAAGAACTATAGTATATGAAACAAAATCAAGTGATATTAGAGCCAGAGATAAATACTGTTCATACTAACATACTTATAATTTTGTCACATGATACTATATTTACAAATAAGCTTACGAAATACACAACAATGTTTGAGTTAAGTTTTCCTGCCAAACTCATTCGACTTTGAAGAAATTGCTTAGAGTTTTCAGAGATAAGTTCTACGCAAGATCTTTGGACCTATTTCCGTTGAAGCCGAATACCGTATAAGGTACAATCTCTTAGGTACTTATTTCTGCGGCCGTTCATTGACACGATTATTTACTACTAAAAAGCACATCTTTATGAGCAATCTAAACACCAACGCCTTCACTACAACAAAACAATGTTACTCAATACTAATAATAAAGGCACCGGCTAACTCAGCACGAATAGATATGAAATAAGAGTAGACAGAGGAACGGTGTGCATAAAAAAGCGAAACATCTGTTAAGACAGTTAACCGTTCTGCCGGAATATGGCATCTGCTAAATGAACTCAAATCAAGTGAATAAGTATAATTGGAAAGAAATAATTATAAATAACCCTTATATACACACACCTTAACACGGGAGCGTCATACACAGTAGTGCACCAATGGGGGGTTGTCATTTGTAATAAGATCATACAAATTCAATATATTTTTCGATCTTTAAAAATACAGCGTAATTGCGTTTGTCTTTATTTTAAAAAATATTTGTTGTTGTTTAATTGAATGCTATATTAATTTACAAATTATATTTTTCTTAACTGAACGTAATATTAATTTAATAAATATATTCTCTTCGATTTTTTTCTCGGTCAACTGTTTCAAAGAACTGTAAAAGAACCTACATTTATAACAAAAATCATATTTTACAAAAAGCATTGAATCATTGCTATATGCTACTTGAATTTGAAAAAGATTATGAGTTTTAAAATGTTATATATTGAAAAGATATGAAAAGAGTAATAGTTGTTGAAAGAATTGTATAACTAATTATGTAGAGCAAATAGTAACGACGCACAGTGTGTCGATCCCATACATCGCTTGGACAAAATTCGAAGGAGTAGTTAGATTTCAATGAAAGTTCGTATGTTATTATTGGGAGATTAATAGTTAAAAATGCCAGGTACTTCTCTGTATATACCATTATTAGAATTGTGATTGCAACTGCAAAACAAAAATCATACAAATAATTTCGAAATTAAGGTTTTTGAACCAATTTTTACACCCTGCATAATGTGCATATATGCAATATATATTCATTTCGGTCAGATGTTTGTAGCCACTTGAAGAAATCTCCAGAGATATAGAAAAATATATATATATATATATATATATTCGTGATCAGCGTCCCTTAAATTTTCGATTTAACGATGTCCGTCTGTCCGCCATTTGACTGGTTCGCACGATAACTTGAGCAAATGTTGAGCCATTTTGACGAAATTTGGTATAAGTAACCTATGATCCAAGGGTACGGTGGGGATTGCTATTGGGCATGATCGGTCAACAACCACGCCCACACCAAGCCTCAAAGCGACTATCCTCGGTATTTTTAAAATCTTTAATTTGCTATAACTCACTTAATATACCATCTGGGACAACAATATTTGGCACATGGATTTATATTGTATTGCTACATTGCCTGAAATGTGTCTGAATTTCTTTTAAATTAAAACCGCTGCTTTGTTAATCTTCTGTCTAGAATAACCGCCATATCCACCACCGCCCACCATATCTTACCAAATAATACGCCCAGGTCAATTATATTTCAGGTGTAGATTAGTATTATAGGTAAAAATTATTCCTCAAAAAATCGGTGAGCCACACCTACTTCTTAATGTAGCTCCAATACAAAGTAGAGGAAATAAAAGAAAAGATGGATATGCAAGAAAAATTTTTATATATATTTTCATTGCAGGGTATCATTTGGTCGGCCCCAGCCGACTGTAAGGTCATTTTTATATCGCATTTTTGTCCAAGAAGGATCCAAAGTTTTGATGTACTGAAAGTCTAAGGTCCACACTTTAGCATACAAAATGAATTAATACTGAACTCTCCGGGACTTTTTTTCCTGCACCTGCAAACTTTAACATATTTACAGTAAGCAAGTATATTTAAGGACGGGATTATGGCGATTTTTGCTTTTTCATGCCATAAATTGATAATTACTCATTTTTATTTTTATAAAATTTAGTTTACTTTGACGAGCTGTGCACGCCCATGATAAGATATTTTGCAAATGTTTTTGAATTGCTTTCAATTTGACTATTCCCTGTAAAATGATACCATATTCAGCAAAATCGATGACCCAAAATGTTCGATTTATTTCCACTAGTCAACGCAATGTGCGACGTACAGTTAGAAGGAATTTCGAACTCATTTGCGCGTTTCCAGAAATTTATTCGAAAACTTTAGTCAACGGTTCTTGCTTTCGGCACAATACAAAAACTTAAGAGTGTACAAAATGCTTTAGCATAGGATGCACTTGCTGTTGTTTTTATGGTTCGCGGTATATGAAGCTTGCAGTTCTATGTTTAATCTAACTCTATCAGTTGCTTCCAACGTTATTTTCAGGGTAACAATGTTTATGAGTTCACTGAGTCCCAATATAATAAAATGGCACACTGAGGAAATAAACTAAACAACAAGCTATTTTTTCCATAGGCCATGCTTTTCTCTAAAGCAATAGAGCAATGTTTACATCTATACGTGCGTAAGTGTTAATGTTAGTATTCTAATTCATGTACTTACAGATTTTTATTCATTTTGTCTTAGGTTGCATAGACGGCACGCATATGAGAATATACCCACCAAAGGACAGAAAGGATGAATACATTGATAGGAGGGGGATTACGTCTGTTTGTCTACAAGGAATTTGAGAAGAAGAAAGAAAATGGAAAACAATTTTTATTCTGTATTTCAGATTACTATCTTTTGGGTGATTCCGTATACCCATGCAGCAAGCATCTTGATAAACCGTGCAGGGATAATGATCATTTGACAAGGTCCCAAAATATCAATATCAATATCAAATATCAATTTCAAGTTTCAAACATTGTACATAAACTCAATAAATTTCAAAAATGCGTCTAAAATTTTCAAAACTCTGTTATCAGATTCCCATATACTTCTTCAGCAGATCTACCATACACTTTATTAATTGAAGCGTTTCTATTTCCCACTGTTCATAGAGTTCATTTGTTATTTGTAAATAAAAAAGTAAAGTATTTATTCCGCTTAATATTAGCAAGCCTAAAACAAACTTACTCTTAATTTGGGCAAATCTGTCTAGCCCTTTTTGTTATCACTGTCCACATTCGCTTCTTATTTATAGTGAAGTTTGTTTCGTGAAATTAATAATTTAGTTGGCGCATCAAGCCACAACGATTTTGAACTAATTGGCGGTTCATAGCAATCCGTATGAAGGGTTTGTTGTTCTCCTTCGGGAAACGTTATTGTTTCAAACGTTTGTTGCTCTGATGCTTGGTGCATAACACGCTTGATCTGCAATTTCCCATTTTTCTCTCTGCGAGCGAATGCTGCAAATTTTCTGAGAAATTTCTTTACTAGATAATTTTTACTGGAAAAGTACCAAAACGAACATTATATAAGGTAACAAGATTGGGAACAAAACGCTAAATGTTGGCATATTAGTTTTTTTCGATAATAAAATTAGCCATTACCACCCTTCACGCAAAATCAAGAGAAGAATGAGCAAAAAATTAAACGAACAGAAAATTTGCCATCACTAGGAAAAACCAAGTTTGTTTACAAATTTGAAAAATGCAAAATAGTACCTTGTATTGATTTATCATAAATGTACTTTATAAACTCACGCTTTTTTGTTGTTAAATTATCCATTTGATTGTTCTTTTTTATTATAACCTGCAAATCGGCAAACTGGATATCAAGCAGATTCCACATAAAATAAATGTATTTATTTACAAAAATTGCAACCATATGTGTTCAGATCATTTGTTTTTGTGATGAATACTTTTGCCTTCTCTCTTGCGACGAACTGTCATTTAGCACTTTCAATTTTTGATTCATGGATAATTGTTTGGTGTTATCGAACGCCTATTTGCAAGCGTTAGGAATAACTATTACAATTTTTTGTGTTGTCGGACGCAATTATTTTGTGTTCGTGTTCGAAACCTCTTTTTTTTCTTTTCTTTAACTAAACAAATGTTACAATTTTGTGGTCGTTCTGCGATCGCAACCAACTAAAAGGTGTTTTTCTCCCTATTTTGCGAATATTTACGAGTGTGTTTGTACATACATGTACAATCGGTATATTGCGTACGCTCCTACATCATCTTTGATCTTCCAACGGTGTATCGGCGAATAGTGATGCCTAAGTGTGTCTGTGTGGTACAATGATAACTAAGTAGGTACAATAAATAAATGCAGCTTGCATTGAAGGAGTATTAAACGTTGAACGCATCACATTTGCTTACAGCAGTTGAGGTGCTGACGTCAAACTACAAATATATTTTTTATTAGTGCATGGCACATACGTACCTACATACATATGTGCATATGTGTACTGCATGATCTTGTCTACAGTATACCTTGTTTCTCATCTTTATTTAGTTGCAAGGGTGCACTGTAATGGCAAATGCTTTTTGTAATGCAGTGCATAGTGTAACAAATTTGTGTTGTAATTATGAAAATGTTTTTCATTCAATCAATTGTAAATACTCCAATTGAAGGCTTCCAACAGAATTTTGGAAAACAATACACTATTTGTATAATATATGGGGAATGAATTTAGGAATTGAATGAGTGTGGATCAAATTTCATCGAATCAAGCCCTCTTTTCTATCACTCTTGTTTGCACTGAGGCCCATTGCAGTGCCTACCACACCTTCCACCGATTTCTACTTGCTACATATGTATATATGTATGCGGGCAATCGCTTCTTCACGTAAGTTAGTGTTTGGAAAAGGGACCTCCACAAGTTGTTCAGCATTCAGTTTGGTTATATGCAAATCTTGCTTTACCAAAGTAGATTTTTTGTCGTTTTTAAAACCAATTCCGACAGTTATTGAAGTTCCGACATGACAGCCCCGATTATTGAAGTTTGTGAAATTATAAAAGAAAATTGTCCGTAGACAGTTACATTTATCCTTATGTGGAAGACAATGCAAGCAATGTACATATTTACAAAATTTTATTAAAATTAGGTAAAGATGACCGGTTTTGTCGTTATATGGAAACGATACACTGTGCGGCTTATTTATGCTGATGGAGATGATGATGCCGCAGCGCGTGCCATTGTTTATGAGATGAGTTGAGATAATGAATCCACCTGTTGTCTGCTTGTGCGTATTTTTACTGTTTTGCTTCGTTAATAATTTCTTGATTGTTCTTGCTATTATTATTATTATTATTATTGAGTAATACATATTCTAAAGTTGAAAGCCCTGGTAGCTACCATTCGTTTGTTACCTAAATATATTTTAAAAAATCGGAATATTTTCGAGACCAAAATAGTTAAAAGTTAAATATTTTAGATATCTCGACACAAAATTTAAAATGGCTTAAACCGATTTTTGAAAATTTTCAGGAGGAAAATGGAAATTCTAAAAAAATATTTCATATCTCGAAATTAATGAAAATTACCAGCTTTAAAATGAATAAATATATGAACATTAATACGCTAAACGCATTTTCAAAACGTATTAAATAGCAATATTTGGGTCTATTACATTTACACCACTTTTCCCTTTTAATTAAATATCAATATTTGGGTCTGTTCACATTTACACACTTTTTTTCAGATTTACTGAACTCCACTGAACTTAGATAATTGTCCACAAAATCCACAGTAGGTATGGTATTGGTGCCACTAAGGTGAGTCATAATAACAACTCAAAAAGGGCTTTGAACCGTTTAATCTATTTTTCATTGTGTCAAGATTTATAGCCTTATTCTTCATTATAATCACATTCAATTGATATAACAATATTTAAGGTCTTGTAAGCCTGATTTTTGGTGATGGTCAATATATCGCCAAATTTAAGCAAATAATTTTTTTTTTGTTTGCCCAGTTGAACAGGCAGAAATCTATTTCTAATTTAAATTTAGTCCAATTGGCTAAATTTTATCAACAACAACGGTGTATTTCGACCAATGGAAATAAATCGAAAATTTGTGTCTTATATTTGGATGAACGGGACATCATTTTACAGGAGATAGTGTAATTAGAAGAAAACTATTGAAGATGCTAAAATGGCATTTCACCGCATATCAAGGCTGTCTAATTTAATTTTTAACAGCATCCGAGAATATAAAAATTCATTTTTAAATATGCCTATTTGAAATACCTTTAAAAAGGTCCACCGCCTGTTGTTCAAGCACCCATTCGACGTATCTACGACGTTGTGAATGGTCAGCTGGCTTCAGTTGTTGTGTGAGCTGGATTTTATATGGATGTAGGTGTAGATCCAAATGCAAAATATGCCATAATGTGACGTAAGACAGTCCTAATTCCTGAGAACGACGAGGAATCGACACATTCGGGTCTTCGGCAACACTTTCACTTACAGCAGCGATATTTTCGGTGGTACGAGCGAAACGATGATGCACAGGCCTTACAATATCTGTAACCGATCCAGTCTCTTCATATTTCTTCACAATTTTGCCAATTGCTTGCGTAGTTGGACGATTATGTAAACCATAATCTCCTCTTAAAGCACGATATGTGGCTGTGGCAGAATCACCATTTTTGTAGTAGGTTTTTACAATTTTAATGCGTTGTGCGATAGTTAAGCGATCCATTTTCGCAAATGTCAGACTTTGAACTGAAAAAGAAAGAAATTGTTTTAACAACTCAGTTTGACAGATGTCGAATTCTAGCCCTATACTTTTGAAACCGCGAAATGGATAACCCTTTATATACAACAATGAATTCACGCTTTGTCCAATCTTCTCTCAAAATGTTTCGATTTAATTAATTTATAAATGTGAATTCACAATGAAATTGTATTTTAAGATAAATAAATATTCATAAACGACACTTTCATGATGAGATATGCAAAAATGCCTTTAATGCAAAAAATTCAGCAAAAAGAGTTAAATTGATGGGCTTGAAATCAATAAACCCGAGCCGAACCTAAAGTCTATCAGCATCGATCAGACAAGTATTCGGAACTTTGGAAAGCATTAATGTAGGGCCGGGTTCTAATTATGAACATCGTTTTTGGGGTATCAAAACCTGTCACTCAAAACATTTTAACTTCAGTATAAATTGCACTGGTCTGATGGTGTTTTCGAAAGGTAACGTGTCTAAAACTGCCTAAAAAGCCTAAAAAGCACAATCCTTGTTGAACTCATCGCAAGTCAACTCACTGGACGTTATGTAGTTTGTTCTTCGCGTTATGTGATGGGACCTTCACTCTGTAATGAACTAGCCATCATGTGGCTAGTTCTGCTTGCTATGTGATGTCACCTTCAATTTTTAATTGGGATCCTCCTTGTGACGACCAGCGGACACCCGCTGGGAGACGGCTAAATTGAGTGGCGATCTTCACACTTCAAAGTTTAGCAGTTATAGGTACTCCCAGGGTTGCTCTGTCATCTAATTGCTCCTTGATTATTACAATATTCAAATCAAAGACGACCGACTCTGATTACGGACTCAATGCCATCGTGCAGATAAATTTTGAGACTTTTTAATATTGCAATTTATTACTTACTTACTTTACGGTTTGATCATTCACTGTGGAAAGTTTTTATGTGGCGGGTCTCAAACCCAGTGCACAACCTCTAAACGAGGAAGTTTTCACAACTGAGTGCCACAATAACATTGTACGGTGATCGCTATGTTGAGAAGCATTAATAAAAATGAATGTGCCATCACACAGCAAGCAGAAAAAGCAAGCAAGCATGATGACACCCTCATTAAAAATTATGGTGTCATTACATAGCACCTTGCATAAACAACATAAACTCGATGGTCTATTGGCCTATTGAAGTACGTGCTTGAAAAACAACCTGAAGAATATCGCCTAGCAAATAAGTATATTTATAGACACAATTAACGTGATTTTTCCTTTTTCATGCCTTAAAATGATAATCACACATTTTTATTTTTATAAAATTTGGCCGACTTAGACGAACTGTGCCACGCCCATGATGAAATTTTTTGCAAATTTTTTTTTTTTATTTTTTCCAGTTTGACTTCTCTCTGTAAAATGATACCATATTTATCAAAATCGATGACCCAAAATTTTCGATCTATTTCCACTGGTCGACGCACTGTGCATCGCTTCGCAATTTATATTATTAGCGAGTGAATAAACGCACAAATATTCCAAAAAAGCTTACTAAATTATCACCGTTTTGGAAATTAATCTCACTATTGGAATTCGCACGTGTTTCAATATTTTCCCATGGTATTTGTCACGGATTTGCTGTATTAGATACAGGACAACTTATTGTCTATTCTATGTCTATTAAAGTGGACGCCAAATGAATAAGAGCAACATTTTGAACGAGATTTCTACTTCTCATAGGCAAGAATTACACCATTTGAGAAAATATAAATTTTGTTTCGATTGATGAAATTCTAGAACTCGTTTATGAACCCTAAAGTTGGGAAAAAGTGGGTTTACATGATATTTCTTAGATGGGTCATATCTATAACTAACTCCTATTTATTTCCTCCAACCAATATTTTTCAGAAATATGCGTACCCCTAGCTCCGCCCTTAGTGGCTACCCTACACGCCAAGCGGAGTAAAATATATGACCAATACCCATTAACTTATCCATCACAGCATTTCGTAATTACTCTATGAATTCGTGAGTTATAGCGACCCAAATGTGACCAGTAAATCAGTTTGGCATTAATAAAAAATGTATTTTTATGAATCGAAAATAAAGACGTATTTGTATTGTAATTCTCAATGCGGATTTCCATTCTACTTTGCTGAGTACTCATCTATACAATCTATGCAATCATCGCTCATCGCTCTTATAGTAAAAAATATAATTATATTTAAAACACTGGTAACACACATATATCATATATGTACATAGGTCTATCTAATTCTATAAGTTAAGCCAGAAAGCGAAGATTAGCTCGCTTGCGTTTCCCATATTCACGTGACGCGGGTGCATTATTTACATTACGTCCTCCAAGAAGGCCCCAGAATGGACGTTCTGTAGTAGTCGTACTTGTAGTAGTCGTTGTACTTGTTGGTAGTGGATCTTTATTGATGATTATACAATTGACGCCGCCATGATCTCCAGTTCCAGTTTGTGTGGTCGTTGCAGTTTTGGTGAATGTGTTTGTTCCTTGATCAACGTCCCCATTAACCGCAGGTTGGAACCGACGCATACTATTATGGCCATCGTGTCGGATACCACTGCGACGCTTATTACCATCGCGACGTTTATTGCTGGATGGTCGTCGTTTGCCATTATTACCACCACGACGTCTGTTATTATCGCTTTTATGCCTCTTGTTATTATTTTGACGTTTTTTATTAATCTGGCGTCGATTGTTTGCATTTTGATATCTCTTCTTTTCACCCTTCCGTTTTTTGTTTCCACTTGAACGTCTCTTATTGACACTTGGGCGTCGATTTCCAGTTATACGACGACGATTTTTATTGCCCGGACGACGGCGTTTGCGTTTTACTTGCTTTTTATTACCTCTCCTCTTGTTATTACCCTTTTTCTTCTTTGTTTTCTGCAGTGCGTTTGTTGGTCTATTGTAATTGTCATCATTCGACGAGTCATCTGAGTCATGGTTATTTACGTTTAATAAAGGTGTATCATCACCTGTAGACCAAATGGCGGTCGTACTGACAGGACTAATTTCCTCTTCATACAGTAGTTGATGCTTATCGGGTGAATCATCATAGTCGTCTTCATAATTGTCAATATTAGTGTCGTTACCTATTGAAAACAATTCGAATAGCGCTTGATTATTGGAACTCAAATTTTGTTGTTTCTTTGTTTTCACAATTACAACACCCTGAGGCCCTGCGACTGCTAGAGCGGCGGCAGCAGCAGCAGTTTGTACTTCATTATCATTGTCATTATTTTCACCCTCTTTTTGATTCAAATTTTCTTGACCATTTTCATCATTATTTGTATCTGCATTATTATCGCTATCCATATTAACCATATCACCATCATCCTCCTCCTTATCTAAGTCATAATCAGACTCATCTTTTTCGACGTTACCTTCAGCCTCATTGCCATCTAAATCACTTGCTCCGTAAAGATTTTCACCTGAATCCTGTTCATAGCTATTTAAAGGCCCAGGCAATTGAATTCCATTACTCTCATTATCCTCATCTGAGGCTGGTGTTGTTGCTGTAGTCACGAAATCATCATCGTCATTTTTCCTACCGGTGCCTTGCTCTGCACTAGGAAAAGCTGACCGTTTCCGTCTAGTTTCAACACACTGAGATCGACCGTTTAGTTCTCGACCTTGAATATAAAAACGCTTCACTTCGTACTCATCGCCATTTTCATCAACTTCAATCCGCGATTCAGCTGCAAAAAAAAAACAATAACCATCACTAACAATGGGTTTACGTAAATGAATTAAATAACACATTTGCAAACTCTAAAGAACCTTTGACTTGAGCATTACCAATATATATTATTGGATTCCGAACGGCAGAACCCTTCCAAAAGCTCTTTTTTGCAAATGATTACACTCAAAGTAATTGTCAATAGCTTGCTAAGGGCCTGGCACTGTTTAAAAGAATAAATATGTGTCTGAAATAATTTAAACCGGGCTTCGAACTAACGACCTCATACACAAAAGGTCCACGCACTGGCCGCTTTACCCTCCTCTTATCGCTCCCGAAACTTTTCCTCAAGTTACTTTAAATATTTTAGAAAATTTTTACTAATTATCTAGTCGTCGAGTAAATTCAGGTATCGTGTCTAAATTGGTTGGATGTACTGCTTTTTAAACAAATAATGTTTAAAATCACTTACAAATTACAACACATTTCCCCATTTTCTTACTTTTTAACTTTGAATATGTATAATTTTAAGAAAGCCAAAATAAGAAAGAAATTAAGAGATCTTTTTGTAGGAAATCGTACTGCGCTAGTCAAGCAAAAGTTGAACAAACGCTTATAGAAATGTTTTTTATATTTAACCTACATATTTCCAAAACTTGTTGCATATATATAATTATTTATTATTTATTCTTCAAATAATTGTATATATTAATGTCGTTAGTTTTTTAATAGAACTTTGATTGCCTGAAATGAGGCGATTTTTTTTCAAGCCAACACACATCTTGTCCAAATACAAATGTATTTTCAACAGTTCCTTTTTTTTTTTGTATCCATATTCATATTTCAATTTATGTTTAAATTAATATCTTATTGCATGTGCTATAGATCAATTTATATGTATTGATGAAGTATCCCTTATTTACATTGCACTAGTAGAGCGGCTATATAAATTGTAATAAAAAATAAATATAGTTTCGGCCACATTTTCCGTACTGCTCTGCAAGAGTTGAACTTAAACTAAGAACTAAACTTAATATTGTTGCTTGACCCACCTTATATGACTTCTTATCGCAGCGAGTATTTGTTTTTTTTTAACATGTATGATTACGACTACTATTCTTTGTTTGTTTTGCACATATGTACCTATTGACCCAAAGCAAATTCTCTTTTCTAAATATATTTGCTATGTGTGAGTTTAATCTTTCTTGCCGCAGCCTCTACATGTACCTATTTCAAACAATTTCACCATATACACACACGTACATTTTTACATATATAAACGAGTAAAGTTCAGCGCTTTCATCTTCGACATATTAAACGGGTTTATTATTGCTGATGTTTTTGAGGTTAATGAGATTACATGATTAATAACCTAAACTTACATTTGCTAATAGAATTTTTCACAATCGATCGATCACACAACATACAATTGACGATCGAACAAAAATTTCTCTCTATAAAAACTATAGTAACTGAATATTTCAGATTTTTTAAGTACAACCGTTTTCATTAATAAATAACAAGAATTAGGTTAATATTTGTTCCTACAAACAGCTTATCATATTACCTTACGATTAAGGCCACAAATTTGTATTTGGTTTTCATAATCTCTTCTCCCTATGTTATTCTTAGATTCTTAGAAGAATGATTACTGATGTTGGTATGCTAATTTTAAACCTTTTATTTTTATAGCTCAATGGTTAGTGGGTAGGCTTTCTGATCTGTAGGTCTTCGGCAAGCAATTGGCAATTCTTCTGGCAGTAACAATTTGCCATGGAAAAGCTTGTAAAGTAGCTCTGTAACAAAGCTCAGAAAAATTGATGTCACAAAGGTTCCGCCGGTCGGAACCTGTGACTGTTTAATGCTGTACAAAATTTAACAAGCACAACAAGGTCATATCTATTATATATTTACACTACCCTGCAATAGCTTGGGTTAATTTCAAAAACGCCACGTATTTTAGATTTTTCTTTATATTTTTTCGACGAGGACCGTTTTATTGATCACATTTCTATGAGATTATTCAAATAACATTATTCTTATGATTTTTGGCATATAGGCATGTTTGACTTATTGTTGTTGTTTTATTTGATCAAAATATACTGATTTTGGAGATACAAAAAAAAAATAGACTAGTTTCAATTTGCCTAATTTATAGTATTCTTTTGGCATATTCCGACCCGAAAAAATTTTTCAAAATGTGCGCCAATATTGATTTACGTCGTCTGCCACCACAAGTCAAATGTATAACAATTTATCACTCGTGTGCATAATGTTCAGTTTAACACGTTTTTTTTTTATAATTACTAATGTCAAAACGTAATCTAATCCATCAAAATGGTAAAAATCAAGCAGATATCAAAAGAAAAACCAACCCAAATTGTTATTTTGAAAAAAATGAGAAAAATTGCACAAATTGTGAGTGTTTCATTGAAAGTAGTTCGCACAACCTAGACAAGGTACGCTGATACGAACTTGTCTGACTACAGAACACGCTCTGGTAGACCCATAAAAACAACCAAACAGGATGATCGTCTGTTAAAAAATTACCAGCCAAAGTTCCTGATTCGTGGGTGCCGTAGCTCAGTGGTTAGTGTGTTCGCCTTCTGATCTGTAGGTCGTGGTTCAATACCCGGCTGATGCATAACAAATTTAATATCGAAAAGATTTTTCTTTCGAACGGTACCCACCTGTCGGCAAGCAATTGGCAATTCTTCCGACAGTAACAACTTGCCATGAAAAAGCTTCTAAAAAGAACTCTGTGACAAAGCTCAGAAAAAGTGATGTCACAAGTGTTCTGCCGTTCGGAACCGGCTAAAAAAGTAGGTCCATTCTAATACTGTCCAAAATTTAAGACGCACAACAGTAATGGAAGAGAAGCTCGGCCAATGAGCCCTTTGGGGCTTTAAGTGCCACATATTTATTTTATTTAAAGTTCCTGATTCAAATGTCCTATAAATGTTCGAAAACGACTCAAATAGACAAAAGAACATGTCAATTGGTCGATGGATCAATGGAAACTGGTGTTGTGCACCGATGAATCCAAATACGAAGTTTTAGAGAATAAACGGCGAATGACTTTTTCCTGTGGGGATATGTAAAGTCTAAAGTTTATGCGGACAAACCCGCTTCGATTCACGCCTTGGAGCAAAACATCACGCGTGTCATTCGCCAGTTACCAGTCGAAATGCTCGAACGAGTCATCGAAAATTGGACTCAACGGATGGACCATCTGAGACGTAGCCGCTGCCAACATTTGAAAGACATAATCTTCAAAAAATAAATGCCAAAGAATGTTCTCTCAAATGATAATAAACATTCCCCATTCAATTTAAATTTTCTGTGTTTTTTTCTTTAAAAAAGTAGGGAACCTCGAAATGGATCATGCTTTATAGCTATTATAAAAAATAATGAAATTTCATTGTATGTATCTACTATTTGTGTAATGAAAAACAGGTATGTTTTATAATAAAAGAATAAGAAGACAAATATGGTTTTGCATGGCTGGATCTAATATGTTGTGCACCGATGAATCCAAATACGAAGTTTTCCAGAATAAACGGCGAATGTTCTGCAGTAGAAATCAGGCGAACGATTACAGAGGTCAACCAGCGAATCTCACATGCGGGAATGACTTCAGCGTCTTGGCAACAACTACAACCACAAGAGCTCCAAAGTGGTGGAAAGACTGCCTAAAGAGTTGTTTGAGTTCGGCATTTCTGCGAAGCTTATTCGTCTTTGAAGAATGACACTATATAACTCCCTATCTGAACTGAAAATTGACCTCGCCCCGCCGTTTAAAACTGAACAGTGTTTCCTGTCTGGAGATATAACGAAGGATCACTCTTGCAAGCAGGTACTATTTTGGGTTAAGTAAGCAATTGAGAAGTCTAGCCCTCTCTCGAGAAACTAAAATCACAGTCTACAAGTCTCTCATCATGCCTGTCCTTACATATGGCGCCGAAGCTTAGATAATTTCCACCTTATATGAGAGAATGCTCAGTTTGCAAGAAGTCTTACGCAAAATCTTTGTACCTATTTGTGTTGATGGCGAGTATTGAATATGGTACAAACATATTAGATCCAGCCATGCAAAACCATATTTGTCTTCTTATTCTTTTATTATAAAACATACCTGTTTTTCATTACACAAATAGTAGATACATACAATGAAATTTCATTATTTTTTATAATAGCAATAAAGCATGATCCATTTCGAGGTTCCCTACTTTTTTAAAGAAAAAAACACAGAAAATTTAAATTGAATGGGGAATGTTTATTATCATTTGAGAGAACATTCTTTGGCATTTATTTTTTGAAGATTATGTCTTTCAAATGTTGGCCGCGGCTACGTCTCAGATGGTCCATGCGTTGAGTCCAATTTTCGATGACTCGTTCGAGCATTTCGACTGGTAACTGGCGAATGACACGCGTGATGTTTTGCTCCAAGGCGTGAATCGAAGCGGGTTTGTCCGCATAAACTTTAGACTTTACATATCCCCACAGGAAAAAGTCTAACGGTGAGATATCACACGATCTTGGTGGCCTATCCACCGGCCCAAAACGTGAAATTATCTGCTCACCGAAATGTTCTCTCAATAAATCCATTGATTGATGCGATATGTGGGAAGTGGCGCCGTCTTGTTGAAACCAAATGTCGCCGAGATCACGAGCTTCAATTTCAGGCATCAAATAGTCAGATATCATGTCACGAAAACGGTCGCCGTTGACGGTTACGTTCTCACCGGCATCATTTTTGAAGAAATATGGACCGATGATTCCACCGGCCCACGAACCTGTTGTTTTTTCTAGATGAAGTGGCAGCTGTTGAATCTCTTCAGGTTGCTCTTCGTCCCAAATGCGGCATTTTTGCTTGTTTACATACCCATTGAGCCAGAAATGGGCCTCATCGCTGAACAAAATTTGGCTCGAAAACGTCGGATCTTCTTGGAACTTTTCAAGAGCCCATAGAGCGAAGCGATGTCGCTTGAAAGGTCGGGCCGCTTCAGTTCTTGCACAAGCTGTATTTTGTACGCTTTCAATTTAAGATCTCGACGTAAAATGCGCCAAGTCGTTCCATACGTCAGTTCGAGTTGCTGCGAACGGCGCCGAATCGACTCTCCACGGTCTTCGTGTACACTCTCAGCTACGGCCGCTATATTTTCTTCACTGCGTGCTGGGCGTGGTCTATTCGATCGAATATTATCCAATAATGAATGCTGGGTCTCAAGATGGGTGATGGTGTGCGAATAGTACGCTCAGTAGGCCGATTATGTTGACCATAAGTTGAGCGAAGTGTACGGAACACATTCCTCACAGATCGTGAATTTTCGTAATAAAGTTGAACGATTTGTAAACGTTGTTCAGGAGTAAGTCTTTCCATGATGAGATGCCAAACAATACTAAACAAAAATAACATGACAGCATGACACGACTCACACGTGATCTGTCAAAAAAAGACTATTGAAAAAAGTATGTCTACTTGGATCACCCAATATAAAAGACAAAAGAAATCACGTATTTTCTGGTGATACCCAGCTTTCGGCTCATCTCTTTGGAGGTCTTCCTGGAAGACGTCTTCCCGCCGGTATGTCATTGCGCGCAATCTTAAACAAACGGCTTCTGGAGGCTCGTATCAAATGTTCATTCCACGTTCGTCTTCTCGTTCTTATGAATTTTACGATCTCGGTTACTTCTGTTTGATTTCTAATGTCACAGTTTCTTATATGATCAAGTCTCAATTATGGTGAAAACAAGACTTGCAACTTGCAAAACTGAAAGATTAGCCAAGCGTTTCCAGTAATGATGAAACCAAATTCACAAATAGTTAAATCACTTCATGAACTAAGGATTTCGATTTATAGAATTATTGAATTGATACTGTGGAAGATATTGCATTTCAAATATTTTTTACAAAGATTAAAACATTAAATTCTACCTATCAGGCCTACGAAAGTTGAAATGATTTTTTATTTCAAATAAGTATTTTATTTCACAATGGGCTGAAATTTTTTTTTTTAACAAATAAATTTCTCAATCTAAAAGAATTTGTAAATTGTAAGAAAAATGATATATATTTATATAAATATAAATATTTTATTTAAAATAATTTATTACTCGAAAATTGTAAGAAAATTTTATATTTATATTTATATAAATATAAATATTTTATTTAAAATAATTTATTACTCGAAAATTAAATAAATTTTATTAAAATATATGTTTTAAAATCGATTTTTAAAAGTTAAATTAAAGTAAATTGAAAAAATGATTTACTTCAAATATTTTGTAACTTAGGTTAGATAAGGTTATGCTCTGCGCTGATATTGGATGCATACTCGTATTTAAGAGAGAAAGCACTGTTGTGATACCAATTTGAAATCGTAAAATTAATATAATCCAAATATTAAAGGAATAACAAGAGATCTTATATGAGAATATATGGAATATGCAATATTTAATTTGAAATTTTAACTTAAGGTTTTTAATGCCTATGTTAATGGTTTTGTTATTTACTTTAATACTATTGTATATTAAAAAACCAGTGCAGACAATGTAAAAAAAGCTGAAGAGACGAGGATAGATGCCAGTGGGCCGCTAGAATGGAGCTGATCGTCTTGCTGTCCGAAGATAGGTGGTTGTGTTGATGTAGCGATTGAGTGATGGGTTGATGCTAATGGCAGTTAGTAATCGTATTGGAAACGGGCATACAAAATGCACTTTTATTGTTTTAACTTAATTTAGTTTATTAATGTAATTTTAAGTTAGTTTAATCATTTAAATGTCAGAAAGGGAGAGGACTGGGGGTGGTATAAAAAGTCGCGCACTCTGTGTGTCCACTTGCATAAAAATGAGAGAAAACCATAATAAAAAACAAAGCACGAAACTGCAAATTTTTCAGTTGACTCAACAATATATTGCCAACTCTCTTCTTGTATACAGTGAAAAGTATGTGAAGGCAGTGAATATGACGTAATCTGACGTAGACAGAAGCTGTTCCATAAATATTATAGTCTATGGATGTATGAATATCTAATAACAATAAATAACTTAAATTATTTAAAAGAAAAATTATATTAGACTGGAGCGCCACAAAACGTCACCACAATATAATATCTTGTAAGGTCTATTATTTCATATAAATCAGCTTTTCATTGCTATTTCACTACAAAATAATAATGATAATAATAATAATAACAATAATAATAAAATCTCTATACAAAACCATTGTTATAAAATTTCCATATTTTTAACAATTTTTAATGGAGAAACTTCTATTTATTCACATTCTTTTAATATATAATTATTGTTTTTATTTATTTATATATAATAAGCTATAATTACAAACTAAGGATTTAAGAGCTACAGTTTGAATAAATGAGTAGTCAAATTTTGGCATTCAACCAAAAATACATAAATATTTAGAGAATGAGAGAAGCGATATAGCAAAAATTCTTTTACTATTTTTTTTTTTTAACAACTCGTGCTATAACAAAAATAATTTTTGAATATTTAGCGATACTTTGAGCTCTTTCAATTTATCTCGAATAAGATAATTCTATACCTTTACCGACTTTTTTAATTATGGAGTTAAACTTTCGATAAAACAAGGTTGGCTTCGCCACTTAAACGTTGTTTTCTCTTACGAAAAAGCTTATAGGTCCATTATCGATAGCAACCAAACTTCGATTGAGTTGCTAGTTGCCCAAATGATATTAGTGATGGCAACTAGCAACTAAAATCGCCACTTTCAGTTGCTACAAAGTACTTGTATTCACAACTGCACATTTGTGGTTGCCAGCTGGCAACGCCATTGAAGTTTGGTTGCTATTGATAATCGACCTATTAATTTTGACACCAAAGATTTAAATATACATGATACAAGCAAATATATGAATCAGTTATAACAACAACGGGTAAAAAAACCCGAGAGAGTAATTATATGCAATATAACCTCGAGAATGATGAAGAAATTAAGTCAAAACAGGAAAATATACAACACATATCCATACAAAAAGAAGGAGAGAAAGTAAAGGAGAAAACAACAAGCACACGATTTCACACTGTACGAATACATTCTTGGCATTATACGCCTAATTTTATGTCTTCGCCGACCTTTAAACATGATTACCGGTAAACATGCTTTGATAACCCAAAGCTGGCTTCACCGCTTGTTTCCCTTGCGAAAATGCTGAATTTTGGCACCAAAAATGAACTATACAAAGCACAAGCAGATATTTGAGTATGTTATGACAATATTACACGATGAAATCATTACATTACTTTTACAAGGCGCATAAAATCTTTTTCTTATATATACAATATATGACAGCTGATTTATGACCATATAATTTTATAGGGTTAACGGGTTTTCATGAATCGCACTAATGTTTATGCAAGATTATTAAGTAGACACTACATGATTTAGAAATTGATTCATAAAAGTGAGTCTGAAATTGGGGTTTTATACATTTGAGATATTTAGTGGGGAAGTTTAAGAGCACTAAAAGTAAATATTTCATCATTTATAGTTGAAAATTTTTACTTAAATGCTATATAATTACACATTTTGTTTTTATTTCGCTTATGTTTAGTAATATTTTTGATTTTTATTAGATTGTACATTTTTTTGGGCCAAAATTTACTTATGGTTTGCTGGGTAGTAACATTACTGTTTCGCTCGTTTTTATTGGAATCACGACGTAAGTAATTCTGTGGTATTGGTAGAACATTGAAAGTAAATTTCACAAACATTAAAATACATATATCATACTTAAACTACATTCGCATCGATATTATTACACATTATTACATGTACGTTGCGGCCCATACAGTAAAAAATCCCTCAACATTATGGTATATGTTATTTACGAGGGAGCTGAAAGCCGATATTTGTTAAATATAGTTCGCAATTTGCCTTCGGCTATGTACCTTTCACTTGATGTTAATTCGTCTAGCCCATATGCCCAGTTTTGCAATACTAAAGAGGGCTCACTATTTTCCACATTTATATCAAAAGTAAAACGCTCCGGAACACTTGCTCCCTCTTCCGTTGATCTGGACACAGACTGATTGAGCTCTGACGGTGTCTTAATGTTGAGTTTTTGACCGTTATGTTTAACAGAGCGATACATTTCAGCCAGTGGCATGAAATATCTTGATGCGATGCGACAACGATTGCTGGGATCGCGAGCTACGTAAAGGCGGTAGCTTTTAAGAGCCCTTTGAAATACTAAACGGCAGGCAGTAACTGTATCAAAATAATTGCAATTGAAAATTATATTATTCAGTAATAAAATCATGTTACTCACTTGTGGCATTCATTTCTTTAGCCACCATTGTCCAGGCATTGACCTTTTCCCAGCTTTCACAATTTCTATATATGGCCGAATGACGCTGAATGGTAGTCAGAAGAGAGTAGGTATTTAACTCTGAGGCATTGTACCGCCTAAGTTCAGGCGTTTTCGAAGATACTACTACTGAATCTGACACCGTTGCTATGGACATATGGTCTTGTGCTGCCACTAATTGAGTTGCGGGTATATCCTCGTCACAGGGATTAATAGTAGTTGATTTTGATGCTTTTATGATTAAGACCATTTATGGAATAAAATTGTACAACAAATATTTTAATTAAATTAATATTCAGATAATCCTCGATATGATCTCTTACAGTTTGTGGATTTGTGTTTCTTGGTAACTCGCTTATTCGGATCCAGTTGCTTTACCTTTGCCTCGATAAGATTGCATCGTTCAATCTCTTCAATGATCTTATTGCGTACAATGTAGTAAAATGGTTCCATATTGTGATACCGTTGCTCCATGAGAAACTTTAGTTTTGCCAAAACGCGCCACCAAATTAATGGCCACTTATTATCAATGCCACTTTCCAAGTCAATCATATAACGCCAAAAAACAGTTTTAAAAGCTTTCCAAATTTCTAGCAATTTTAGTCCAGCTGCAAGAAGATCATAATCATCAACATTGTATTAGAACCCAAAATATGATGTTCTGAACTACTTATATACGTAGCTTTAAAAAATAAACTGATATTCTTCATAATTTCTTTATAAAACATAATTTTTGCACATTACTTCTGCTCTTCATAAAAGCGATTTTAAATATAGTTTAAGTACCTCTCACTTTAAATACAATACACGATATGTAACTTCTCAATTTTGGGGTTAAATATATTCGTGCTAGTAATAAACTATTCTCAAATAGACTTGTACTTCAAAAAATTGAAGCTGTAAATTAATCAATTGTATTAGAACCCAAAATAAGATGTTCTGAACTACTAATATACGTAGCTTTAAAAAATAAACTGATATTCTTCATAATTTCTTTATAAAACATAATTTTTGCATATTACTTCTGCTCTTCATAAAAGCAATTTTAAATATAGTTTAAGTACCTCTCACTTTAAATACAATATACGATATGTAACTTCTCAATTTTGAGGTTAAATATATTCGTGCTAATAATAAACTATTCTCAAATAGACTTATACTTAAAAAAATTGAAGCTGTAAATTAATCAATCCAATAAAACGTTTAAAAATATTTTTTTCAGAAAGAAATACATTTTTTCTAGTCAGCCCAAGTCAGATTATTAGCATAATAATTGTTCCACAATACATAAAAGTATGTCCTGTTAAGTGGGTGCAGTGGTGCAGTTAGTGTGTTGGCCTACTGATATGTAGGTCGTGGGTTCAATTCCCGGCTGAAACATAACATATCGAAGAGATTTTTCTTTCGAACGGTACTCACCTGGCAAACAATTGGTAATTCTTCCGGCAATAACAATTTTCAATGAAAAGCTTCTAAAAGAGCTCTGTAGCAAAGCTAAGCAAAACTGATGTTACAAGGGTTCTGCCGCTCAGAACCGGCTAAAATAAGTAGGTCCCTTCTAATAGTGTCCAAAATTTCACACGCACAACAGCAATGAAAGAGAAGCTCGTCCAAAGAACCCTTTGGGGTTGCTTTGACACTTATATGCTTTATCCATGTGAGTCCACGATCGAGATGGATTATGAGATATTTTGTCTGAAGCTTGAGGGATCAGCTTGGAGTCGATTAGCATACGAGGACAAGAACTCCTGCATAGAGTGAATGTGATGTGAATACATTTGGACTTATTGACTTTTATTTTCCTGCAGTCTTGGAGCGTATTTACATGTTCTGAGAAGTTGTGTTGCCAATATTGGGTCTGGATGAGGGCATAATATGACTGTATCATCGGCAAAAGTATAGGTGAATTTACTGGCGTTGGCCGGCATATCAACAGTGTATAACGTATAGAGCAGGAGGCCCAATACGCTGTCTTACGGTACTCTAGTGTGAACAGAGTAGTAATAGGTAAATAATAGGTAGTAAATAATAGGTAAAGTAAAGGCCGGTCACGCAAAAAATGCGTTAAGGTGCATACTGTTAGTCGCAGAGCCGAAATGGGACATATAAAGAATACGTTTTAGTACAACAGAGGCTTTAACTCTTTCAGAAGAACATTTTGAGAAACATATGGGAACAGTATTTGAAGACTGAAGCGAAGTAAAAAGTCAATTTAAAACAGTCATAAATGCTTTAATTCGCTTTTTGCAAACGGTTTTAACAATTTCAATGGACGGAATTTGAAATGGACAAAATTATTTTTTACAAGGAAAATAACACAACGGTTTTCACAGAATGATAATATAATAATTTTCGAACTATAATAATAAGGAAATAATAAATTAAATTGTATAGAAACTGGGACACGCCGAATCTAGCATGCTTTGGCAGCTATCTCTTTCGAAGCGCAGTCAAGTTCTCCAGTACTTGGCCTTTCCACCGGAGGTTAGGTCTGCACCTTCTGCGCCGTCCACCAGCGGGTTCCGAATATAATACTTTCTTCGCTGGAGCGTGTTCTTCCATTCGCTTGACATGACCTTCCCAACGCATCCGCTGAATTTTAAATTGCTCTACTATGTCGGTCTCGTCATACAGCTCATACAGTTCATGGTTGTACCTCACCGATACTGGCAGCCAACGCAAAGATCTTGCGTAGGACTTTTCCCTCAAAAACTGCGAGCATTCTCTCATCTGAGGTTGAAATTGACCAAGCTTCGGAGCCATATATAAGGACAAGCATGATGAGAGACTTGTAGAGTGAGGGTTTCATTTCTTGAGACAGGGCTCGACTTCTCAATTGCTTACTTAGGCCAAAGTACCACCTGTTAGCAAGAGTCAACTAAGTGAAATAGTAATTTGACAAAAATATTTTTAATTTATAAAAAACAATTTTTTTATTGTTTATATACTGTTGGAAAGGTAATTCCATGGCCTTCAAAATTATACATAATTTATACGTTTTTGCAAAATTGTATTCGATTACAAAGTTGGTATTTTTTGGAAGTGTAGTTCCGAGGTGTTTTCGCGATTATTACAATGCTCAGAAAACTCAGATCAAGCTTAAAATGAATCAGTTATGGTGGCTGTTACACAAAAGATCAAAGTTGAATCTTGAATACAAAGTGCTATTATATAAAGCAATCCTGAAACCAATCTGGACTTATGGTATTCAGTTTTGGGGCACCAAAATAATATCTAATATCGAAAAGTTGCAGCGAATACAATCCAAGTGTCTGCGAATTATTGTAAACGCGCCTTGGTATATGAGGAACGTTAACATCCATCGAGATTTAAATGTATCCACAATTTCTGAGGAAGTTGCAATGTACTGCAGAAGCTACATTCAAAAATTACACAATCATCCGAATCCCCTTGCTAGGCAATTGTTGCTGAGCAAGGGGCATCGTCGATTAAAAAGAAAAGACACACTGAATATGCTGTAAAATTGCTACATCTCGCGACTCACCAAATTGTGATGGAACGTAGGGGATATCACATAGTTTTATTTAGTTTGTAAGATTTGAATACATATTGTTAGTTTCTTGTATTTAAGAAAGATTCAATAAAAAAAAAATAAGCTAACAAAAAAAAATTACAATGCTCACCGTAATAAAATTTGACAGTTATTATAAGGCGAAAATACACTGGTTTTAAGAGAATTTTAACAATAAGCCGAAAACCACTTAATAATACTATAATATAATACTCACTTATATAGGGAAATTTTAGACGGATGTTGCGCCAAGCTGTTGCTGTTTCGTCCTCCGATACCACAACTACATTTTTATCTTCCCTTGTAAGGTCCTTATACAAAACTGGGTACTTGCTAATTTCCTGCATTATCTCTGGTAACTTATTGATAAGCTTTACCCAACCCATTTCAACTGAAAAAAAATACATGTACACATTATGACTGACCTCAAAATGATACTTCGCAATCAACCAACCAGCATTTGAATTGAATTTTTTGAACAAATCATGCGTTTCCTTCCATACTGTAATTCCACACCTAAATGGTTTCATAAGATCATCCATAGATGATATTTGGGGAAAATGTTGAAAGTTTTCAGACAAAAAATTCCAACATGCTTTGCAAACGTGGCCTAAAATTATTTATCAGATATGATGTGGTTTAAAGAGTCAAGGAAGAAATCGTCTTACTTGGCAATTGAAACTTCTTGGACAAATACTGCCAATAGATATTAACGTGACTCGGTTGATTGTGCTTCTTGTTGTGCAGTTGTGGAATGGCCATAACTTCTCGTATGAATGCGGCAGTTTTTGTCATAGAGAGTGAATATTTCTCTGCTAATGGAGGACCGTGAACAACGAGTTGATTGCCATTAGCAGAAGAAATCAACTCAATCATAATTTCATTGGAATTGAGAAGCGAAACGGCATTTGTTATTTTTGGTAAAGGCGCCATCGGACTAATATGATTTAACTGATTCTTCACTGCCGTCGTAGGATTCAGTGGCACTAATTGAGGTAGATTCTGTGATGGATCAACTGATGGTTTTGATTGCTGTAGGACCTCAGCCGTCTGCGATACTACCGGAGGTACAGTACTCACATTAACACCATAGGGTAATAATTGGTTAGCAAATGCTGGACCCAATGGAATTATTTGTAGCCCCTTACCAACGTTCGTTGGAAGATTGGGAATTGCAAGGCTTTTAGCTGATGCAATTTTTGGAAATTTCACTTGCTTTGTACTAATTGGTATATCTGTTGCTTCTTTAATTTCCATTTTGGAAGCTACAGTGGCGGAGTTATTTGCCATCATATTAGTGGAAAGAAGTGGCTTCGACACGCTTTTGAGAGTTTCCTCCTTTGCGATGGCTGCTTGAGCATACAATTCCGTAATGATGGATTCGAAGTACCATTTGTCCTGTAATTGATAACTTTGTTTTCGCATGCTCATCAATTCCCAATAAAAATATCTAAGGATAAGCCATGTCATTTCACATTGGCCAGGGGAAGCACCTAAAGAAAACCCAAAAACTCTTTCGTAAAGGAAATAGTTGAAACGGATTTATTATATGTAGAAATAACATACCACGACTTTTACCGATATCCATCCAAATGCTAAGGTATAAGTTACTTTTAACCACTTTATTAACCATTTCATCCGTTACATAGACAGATTGAGGATTTTTCTTCATAGCCGATAACAAATTGTAAATATTCTTGAAATGCTCAATTGGCGCCTGCCAATGGTGTTTCATAAAATACGATTGTTTGTATACGGTGTTTGGACTAGGAAAATTAAATGATTATAAATAATTAAAATTAATTCTTGAAACTACAATTAAAAGCAATTTTACTTATTCAGTATGTGGGGTTTAAGAAATTCAAGCAACAAAGCCAACTCCGAATTCTCTTCGGGTTTTCTCTTTTTTTTCAGTGCTTGATTCAGCTCCCATTCGTAACGTGTTTGTATTTGTATCCAAAGCTTCATTAACTTTGTTGCTGCAAAATATAATAAATTAAATTGAAAAAGTAATAAAATTATATATATATATATATATATATATATATATATATATCTGTTATATATATATATATATATATATATCTGTTATATATATATATATATGTATATATATATATATATATGTATATATATATATATATGTATATATATATATATATATATATATATATATATATATATATATATATCTGTTATATATATATATATATATATATATCTGTTATATATATATATATATATGTATATATATATATATATATGTATATATATATATATGTATATATATATATATATATATATATATATATATCTGTTATATATATATATATATGTATATATATATATATATATGTATATATATATATATATATATATATATATATATAACAGATATATATATATATATATATATATATATATATATATATATATATATATATATACTGCTACCAAAAGAAAACGTAATAACTTTTTTCCTATGTAACATATCTGTTCCATTTATTTAATAGATTCGTCTTTAATGGAAGATTGGGATAATGGAACAAGGATTTGGATTGTGCGGCACTGCCCCTAGCAGATAGACTATAATGAGACTCGTGAATAATTTTCCCGAGCGTGGGACAATCGCAAGAAGACCTTATCATCACGAACCCTCAGTTCGGACACAGGCAACAATAGCTGCTGTAGCTGCTGCCAGACAAGCCAATCCTACAAATTCGACAAGGAGTTTATCTGCTCAAATGAATATCAACAGACAGTCACGGCAGACGAGTCTGCATAAAGATTTAAACTTATTACCGTGTAAAATTCAACTAACGAGCGAACTGAACACTGCCAAAGGTATTTTGCGAAAAGTTCCTCCAAATGGCGGAAGAGGACGAAAACATCTTGAACTACATTTTTATGTCTGATAAGGCCCATTAAGATCTGAACGGCAATGATAACAAACAAAATTGTCGGATATGGAGTGATTCTAATCCACAGATACTCTATGAGACGGAATTACACGCACTTCGCGTCACAGTGTGGTGTGCAGTTTCATCGAGGTGCATTGTCGGACCTTAATTTTTCGAAGAAAATGGCTCCACTTAAAGATGTTGAAAGAATTTTTCTTTCCAGAACTACGTCGATAAAGAGTACGTTCAACTCTGTGTGGTTTCAACAAGATGGTGCAACTGCTCACTTAGGCAGGCCTGTTATGACAGAATTGCAGCGAAAATTCCCCAATAAGCTTATATCAAGAAATTCCACCGTTGGTCATCAAGGTCTCCTGACCTTACTCCTCCTGATTTTTTCTTGTGGGGATATCGCAAACAGGAAGTTTACAAAACCAAACCAACAAATTTGAATGATTTGAAGCAATCCATTCGAACGATAATTGAGGCAATTCTGCTACAACCCTCCAGGCAGTAATCAATAACTTTTTGATAAGATGTCGCACATGCGTCACTGAGCGTGGATGCCATTTAAACTCAATTATTTTTAAAACTAATTAACCTATGCATAATAAAAATGTATTATCTTTCAAACAAAAAAAAAAGTGAATTAAATATATTTAAGGAAAAGTTATTTAAGTTTCTTAATGTAGCAATATTCATCAGCCACCCTTTATATACGTATATGTGTATATATGTATGTATGTATATGTGTTTATATACATATATATTAGAATTACCTTTGTCACCGAGTTCATTAGCGATTGCATTCCAGATAATACCCTTTCGTTTAAAATCATTGAAATATCTGTGTTCAGAATCATATAATTCTGGGTAAGCCTGGATTAACTGCACCATATTATGTATATCGTCCGTGAGCTTATACATATGTTTTCGGTTCTTTGCATCTGATTGAACATTGCATTCTTCATCTTCAATTTCAATCACAATTGGTTCATCTTCCAACAAAACTACATCTTCATCCACAACAACGCTACCCACTGTCTGTTTGTTTTTGATTTTCTTCTGTGGGAGTCGACAGCAGCTCCTTTTCAATGAACAATGGAGAAAACTAAATATTACACCATATCTTGAGTAGTTAGCTGCATTCTTTTTGACAGAGCTTATACAAAATGATATAGCTAAAAAAACGGATGAATTCGTAACCCCTCCTTTTTTAGATGTCGAAGAATAGTGGAATATTGGAAACTGGAAGACACTCATGTGTGACATTTCTCAAATCGGTTTCGATTTTGTTTACATTTCTAAATGTGCATGTAAAATTGTATAAGTTGGCGGGTTTTGTCAAATATCGAAAATGTTAATCCTCAACTAAAAAAAGTGTGCCTATCCTAGTATTTCCTAACTTATACTACATGTAAAGGCCGAATTCTGATTTTAATTTGAATTTACCTTTTGCGTTTTTGAAATTTTTCTTCTATTTGATCGATGATAAATAGTAAAATAAGGTTAACATCACCCTTTTCTTATTTAGAGCTTATGCAATAATCTGGAACACTTGTTATGAAGACTTTTTGTAGGTTCTTAAATTAGTAAGCTTTGTCAAAAAGAATTTTTACTATGTATATAAACATACTTATCATTAATGAAACGCCAAAGAAATAGCATTTCATTTTCCAAAACCATAATTGGTCTCCGCTTAGAATGTTTATCTTCACATTGAAGAAAATGACGTAACCGACGAACGTAGCACTGGTAATCATAGCGTAAATCAATCCAAGTATTTCTACATATATAAACTGAAAATAGTGGACAAAATTTATTAAATTTATTGGATAAAAATATTTATGCATTTCATCCAAATGCGATTAGAACAATAGATATAGACTGTTTCTGATTTTGGGTGGAAGGGTGTAGAAGAATATCATAAAAAACTCAACTGCTTACCCATGTGCCTTTTCCCGCAATATTTGATCTGTGGAATACGACCAAGTGGTTAGTGGCTGCCACTATATAACATTTTTTTTTTGCTTTGCTCCTTTGACCATTGCCAGTATTTTTTACGCTTAGCAGCAGCATAAAAACTATGATCAACTATTTACACAGAAATAGGTCTATGAGATTTACGTAACACAAATATGATTGATGTGGTAATCAGCAGGTTAGTACCTCCCGTTGCATGAACGTTTTAAAGTCATTTACAAGTTTTTTATATTCTTAAGAGTTATGGAAATGATGTGAAGAGAAATTTCCGGTTTCACAGTTCTTTATTTCCGTAAGTATTAGAAATACAGAAAAATAGGTTATGAAATTACCTACACAATACTTTTTAAACGACTTGGTAAATTTAATGAAACTCGATATATTTAAGAAAAACAAAGCCGTCCCATAAATCCAATATGACGACAAAGTGCACCTTGGTAAGTAGTCCTATTTTGTTACATCATCCTTCCACACCACCCCACAAAAAACATATTTTTACACCCAAGCTTTTAGGGTTATTTATGTAGTTCACAATGATCCGTATTAAGGTACTACTTATATTAATCGAGGATATTTGAAAATAAATAACTAAACCTTCAGATCTGAGACGTTGTGCAATTTTCTGCCATGCTTCCTCTTTCGCTTGAGAATTGGAAAATTTCTTACAAAACGGATCGTAGAGCATCCGTTGCTTGTGCACTTGTGCTATCAGGCGTCTTTTGAATTTTAGCTCCTTCCTGCTCTTAATACAGTGCGAATCCAAAACGGACCACACGATCGGTTCCGAAAATACAGTTTCCTTGAAGTCACTTGCAATTACTACCTGTTAATAAGAATTGAACAACGATTTTAATTTATTTCACAAATTTTTAGGTAAAAAAAGAAAGGACAACGTATTTAAGTCGTAACGCCGACAAATATGGAAAGTAGAGACGACGAAATAACGATTTTTTTTAAGTTGTGACCGTCCTTTTTGTGTGTAATAGCATTTTGATTAGATGGCAACATTGGTAACAAGAATCAACGATTACGGTGACGTCTTCTTTACGAGCCAAAATAGTAAGACGGGTTTTTAATACACAAATTTTTGTAGAAAATACTTTCTTCACTAAATATCCAAGAATCTTTATTTTCTGTTATTTATTCGATTTTAAAGTAGTATAGGGTATTTCAGCGGCGGAAATTCGACAGATATTGTGTTCCATTACTAACGTCAGGGTTTTTGGATTAAAATATAATAATTAGCTCTTTTCGCAAAAATATAGCGTTTTTTTTACTACATAAAAATAAATAAAATTTTACAAAACTCTGAAAAGCAAAATAGGGTGAAGTGCCATTAAAAAATAATAAGTGCTTCATACCATTTTCGTTGCATTGTTATTTCATTACATGGTAGTTTTCTATGAGTATTTTTAGAAAATCAGTAATTTTACAAAAACAAGATACACACAAAAAACCACAAACTAACGAATTAACGAAGTAACCAGATGGGTATGAAGTCACCTAATGTTTTTCATTTTTTCTATTTGAAAATATTGCTTTCAGAGCAAAATAATATATGTAATAAATTTATAGATGCCTTGAAGGTATGAACGTAACAAAAATTTAAAGCAGGCGACTTGCTTCAATATTCCACGATGAAAGATATATTTGAGCCTCAACATTCAACTTCTGGTACTCAATCAAAACAAAAGAAAAAACCTGCACGACCACAAAACAATTAGTATACTCGTATTTTAGCCTTCCTTCAGCTTCTAATATTTTCGCATATCGTCATGATAATTTTAAATTTCCGAAACGAAATATTTGGTTGTCTTCTCGTTGTATCGACGTTTTAGAAAACTCTTCTTCAATTTTGGCTTCCAGAACGTCAACCGTTACGGGCTTGTTGCCAATGAGCCTTAACATAGCCCCACAAAAAATAGTCTAAAAGCGTTAAATCGCACGATCTAGACTGCCAATTGACCGGCACCAAACGTTATATAAGCTATTCACCGAACTCGCGTCTCAATTGGGCAATTGTTTCACGTGCTGTATGGCATGTGACACCGTCTTATTGAAACCACATGTCAGCCAAGTCCAGCTCTTCCATTTTGGGCAAAAAAAAAAGTTTGTAATCATTGCACGGTAGCGCTCGCCATTCACAGTAACGTTTCTACCTTCGTTGTCTTTAAAAAAGTACGGTCCAATTATGCCACCGGCCCATTATCCACACCAAATGTGCATCGTGCACTTTCTTAACCGAGCATGAATTTTGATAATAAAAGCGTTGTTCGTTTGTAAGTCGATTCATGGTGCAATTATAGACCAAACTGAACATGTTTGACAGTAACATGTTACACGAAAACAGCTGAGCTGCCAAAAACAGTGTGTAGAATGAAAATTAAGCAAATTGTCCATTAAAACAAATGGCAAATTGTGTTGGATACAAAACAATTCCAGTGTATATTGCGCCAAATCTACATGTTTTTGCAACGTTTGCGAATCCTGACACAGAAATGCATTAATTTGGTTTTGATGTACTTTTCTTCATATATTCTAAGGATGAATTGCCTTGCTTGCAAATATTATATGACCAGCGATTATCTAGCATTTGGTCACAGGCTTTGCAGAAAGATTTCCCATTCTTTTCCGCCAACCAGCGGAATGTCTTAGGGCACTCAATGAGAAATTTTTTTTCACCGGCATTTTTTGAGCAGCTTGGTTCCGAGTCACTGCGTCGTTCCACTGTTCTTCTTGCACTCGTTCGTTGATCCATGACTCTTCCGGCAAGATATTCGTCGTCAAAGACGACGAAATAGATCATACGCGTTACCATGATGTCCTCCTTTACGATGCTCGATTGTAAGGTCATAACTCTGCAGCAGTTCAATCCAGCGCGCCAATTGTTCTTCTGAAATTTTTAAATTGTAATAAGCACCATAGCGCTGCGTGATCACTTCGTAGTTGAAATGACTGACCGTACAAATACTTATGGAAGTACTTTTCACATTCCATTATTGCGAGCAACTCTCTTCGAGTGACATAGTAGTTTCTTTCGGGCTTCGACAGGATTTTACTGTAGTATGCTATTATTTTTTCTTGCTCATCTGATTATTTATTATATATTATTCTTTCTTATCTCAAACTGGAACTCTAAGATGTTGAATGGCGTGGTTCCATCAAATCTCCGTAGCTTTAGTTTGATTGTGCTTGATTCTCTAATCACTGATGTAGATGGTCTGTTTAGTTTCAGTTGATTTGGTTCGTGTTCGTGTTCGATCTATATTAACTGGAACACTTATTTTGTACTATTGTAACTCATTACAACAACAATTGATACTTCTATTTACAGTCGCTATTTAATGTACTTGGTACTTTTGACTCACGTGATGTTGCCTCGATCACTTACTGAATTAAATTAATGGGGTTACGTTGCCTCTATCACTTTCGGAATTGATTTGATTCATTTGCCAACAAACTAGACCTATTTATACCCTGTGGCAACACTCCAGAATCTTCCTTTACCGTAATCGAGTTTTTTTCTCTTTCTTTCTCATTGGCTTGTTCTAGTTACCGCCTATTCCTTTTTGTTGACATTCGTTTCGATGCTATGCGTGCTATTCATCCATCGATACTCGTTACAATATTGTTACGTTTTTATTCTGTGAACGTTTAATTCTATTTGAATTACCTTGTTCGATCACTGGATTCTGTTAATGATAACTGCAACACTTATTTTATACAACTATATACAGCAACAATTTATTTAATAATCTCTATTTACAATCAACACTGTTTACAATCAACTATTTACTATAACACTTAAATGTACTTGCAACTTTTGCCTCTGTATCAATGTTTTCGCAATCACGTTCTGAATTAGATTGATTGTCAATTCTCAACACTGGCTCTATTTATACTCTGTTGGCAACACCCCAGAATCTTCCTTTATCGAGATTCTTCTCTTCCTTTCTCGTTGGCTTGTTCTGGTTATCGCTTATTTCTTTTTGTTGACATTCGTTTCGATGCTGCCAATAGAGTCAGTCACAATAGTGATGAGTAATCAACTATCGATACTCGTTACACTGCCCTCCTCTTAACCTTGTTCGTCCCGAACAAGTTTTTATACTTCCCCTCGATATGGCGCAAGTCGCTCCAAGTGCACTACTTTAAACTTTGCTCTTTTATTCCAGGCACGTTGAATGCGATACACTACGTCATTTATCTTTGCTATAATCTCATATGGTCCTTCTCAATGAGTCTGTAGTTTAGGAGACAGGCCTTTCTTTCGTTGTGGATTATGAAGCATTACAAGCTCTCCTTCATAGAACCCTTTTGAATTTGCTTTCAAGTCATACCTGGCCTTCATCTTATCGCTTATCATCTGCGACCGCTCTCTGATGAACCGATGTACTTCATCCAACTGTTCCCGCTTTTCGCTAGTATAATTACCTTCGGTTGATCTCGTTGGTGTTACGACTCCAAATTTTAAATCAGCTGGCAGTCTTAACTCGTTTCCAAAAATTGCCATTGCCGGTGTAGTAGCCGTCGTATCATGTTGTGCGCATCGATATGCCATGAGGAACATTGGTATATGTACATCCCAGTCTCTTTGGTATTTATCTACGACTTTTCTCAAATATTCCTCCAAGGTACGGTTAAATCGTTCTACCATGCCATCAGATTGTGGATGCAAAGGTGTTGTACGAGTTTTGTATATACCCAGCATACGGCATATCTCTTGGAATACAACTGATTCGAAATTTCGACCTTGGTCTGAGTGTAACTCCATCGGTACACCAAAACGAGTAACCCATTGGTTGACGAATACATCCGCAACTGTACTAGCTTCCTGATTTGGAATGGGGTATACTTCAGGCCATTTACTGAAGTAATCTATAACCACCAGAACATACTTGTTTCCTGCGTTGCTTATTGGAAATGGCCCAGCTATGTCCATAGCAATTCGCTCAAATGGAGCACCCACGGTGTATTGGTGAATCTTACCTCGACTTTTCTTAGTGGGACCTTTGGCCATTGCACATTGCTTACATTTCCGAATCCAATCAGCGACATGGTCATGACATCCAACCCAATAAAATCGGTTCTTTATTTTCTCGACGGTTTTGGTGATTCCCAAATGCCCTCCACTGGAGGCATTGTGATACTCAGCTATCACTTCATTTATTCTCGCCTTGGGTACCACTAGAAGATCATTAGTGATTTTTCCATCCACACTTTCCCATGCTCGGAATAAACATCCGTCTCGTAAGTGCAGGCTTTGCCACTGCGCCCAGTATGCCTTTGCTATTGGACTCTCATTAGCCATTTCTTGCCAATCTGGACGTATGCCCTGCTCCTTGTATTCCATAATCTTTACGAGATCTGGGTCGTTCCGCTGATCTTCTTGCACACGTTCGGTGGTCCATGACTCCTCCGGAAATATATTTGTAAGTCGTACGTCGACAATGTGCTCCTTGCTTTCCACTCGAGAACAATGTTTACATTCCATTTTGCAAGGACGACGAGATAGAGCATCCGCGTTGCCGTGATGTCCTCCTTTACGATGTTCGATGGTAAAATGATAACTCTGCAGCCTTTCAATCCAGCGCGCCAATTGTCCTTCTGGGTTTTTAAATTGCAATAACCACCTTAGCGCTGAGTGGTCAGTTCGTAGATGAAATGACTGACCGTACAAGTATTTATGGAAATACTTTACACATTCCAGTATTGCGAGCAACTCTCTTCGTGTGACACAGTAATTTCTTTCTGGCTTCGACAGGATTTTACTGTAGTAAGCTATTACTTTTTCTTGCCCATCTATGATCTGAGAGAGCACACCACCTATTCCATAGCCACTCGCATCTGTGTCCAACACAAACTTTTGACCAGGTACTGGATACGCTAATATTGGTGCTGAACAGAGTTTTTCTTTCAGCTGTTCGAATGCTTTCTGTTGGTCCTCGCCCCACACAAATGGTTTGTTCTTTCTTGTCAACTCATGCAGACTGCTGGCGATGTTTGCAAATCCAGGAACAAATCGTCTAAAGTAGGTGCATAAGCCTAGGAAGCTTCTTAGCTCGTGAAGATTCGACGGAATAGGCCATTCTTGAACTGCTGCTACTTTCTCCTCGTCGGTACGTACCCCTTCTGTTGTTACTTTATGACCAAGATATTTAACTTCTTGCCTGAAGAGTGAACACTTTTTCATATTCAGTTTAAGCCCTGCTGATTGTATACGCTCAAATACTTCTTTCAACTTTTCCAGGTGGTCGTTAAAATCTTTTCCCATCACAATAATGTCATCGAGATACACCAAGCACGTTTTCCAGTGTAGTCCTCTGAGTACACGCTCCATCAAACGTTCGAAAGTAGCTGGCGCATTGCATAAACCAAATGGCATGACTGTAAATTGCCATAGACCATCGCCAATACTGAAAGCTGTTTTCTCTTTGTCTTCCTTACCAAGTTCCACTTGCCAGTAGCCACTTTGCAAATCAAAAGTTGAGAACCACTTCGCACCAGATAGTGTGTCCAGAGTGTCATCGATTCTTGGCAGTGGATAGCTGTCTTTTTTCGTAATATCATTTAGCTTTCTGTAATCCACACAGAATCGAGTACTTCCATCCTTCTTCTTTACCAGCACAACTGGTGAACTCCATGGACTCGCTGATGGTTGAATAACACCTTGTTTCTGCATATCGGAAATCAGCTTAATGGCTTCGTCTCTTTTGGCCAATGGAACTCGTCGTGGTGTTTGACGAATTGGTCTAGAATCACCGGTGTCAATGTGATGCTTCACGATGGTTGTTCGTCCTCCAGTTTTTCCATTTGAAGAAAATATTGAACAGTACTTCTCCAATACTTGTAAAGCCTTTTCTTTTTGCTGTTTGGTAAGCACACCTGCCCATTCCTCCATCTGTGCTTTTATTTCCGCCTTGCCAGTTCCTGATCTTCCACTTTTTATCGACGAACCCTTTTCGCAGTCTACTACGGCAGTAACTTCCTGGCAATGACCAATCACCATTCCTTTCTTTACAACTGTAGATGTATTAGTTGGATTTAAAATTCGCACCGGTACTATTCCATTTTCTTTAGGTTCTACTAACGTCCTACCAAGTATGATGTTTTTATTCGTTATTTCTTTATCTGCTTCCACCAGCCACAACTTGCCTGTCCCATCATCCACATTCATCTGTGCCCATATCACCGCTTCTGATTTTGCTGGAACCTCTTGGCGTTGACATGCCAGTACTCGTTTGATGTTCCCACTACGCTTGTAACCGATGTTCAATGGTAGTTCGACATTTGCATAGCGCAGTATCCGTTGATTTAAATCTAACGTAAATCCGTTGTCAATCATAAAATCAACACCAATTATTACGTCATCGATGATGTCAGCCACAATGAATTCATGTTCCCACGTGTAATTTCCAATAGATACTCGTTTCTTTATCTTACCCAGAATTTGTGCATCCTCACCCGTTGCTGTACGCAATTTTATTCCCATTAAAGGCTCAAACCTCTTTACCAAATCGCTCTTGATTATAGAATGTGATGCACCAGTGTCCAGGGTTAACATGAATTCCATATTGTCCAATTTTCCATCAATAGTCAAGCTGCTTGGCACACGCTGTAGTTGTGAAATGTGAATGATGGGGCAACCCACTGTTGGAGTCAGTTCACGCCCCGCTGAACTGACTCGATTTAGTTTAACGATGGATTTGTGTTAGTGGAGCGATCGCTATCCACCTTATTCTCCTTCTTTTGTCTTCCTGGAGAATTGGATCTTGATCGCTTTCGTCGTAGACGGCAGTCACGCGCCATGTGTCCTGGTTTGTCGCAAATAAAGCACTTACCAGTAAATTTGTTTTCGCGTCGACCTGTTGTTCTTCCTTCAGGCTGCACTACAGATTTGAATGCTTGACACACTGCTTCAACCAGATCTGCTGTTTCTGTTTCTAGTTGGCGTACCCGTGGCATTGGTCGACACATCAAACTGGCGGCTTCAAACGTCAAGGCACTACTGACTGTTTCGGCATAAGTATTCCTTGGTGACATGACTAGGGCACGCTTTGTCTCTCCATCACGTATGCCATCTATGAAAGCCTCTATTTTGATTTTTTCGACAAACTCTTCCGAATTACCGGAGAACGCTAGATGACATAAGCGCTCAATATCGGAAGCGAATTCCTGAAGGCTCTCATTACTCCGTTGCACTCGCGATCTCAATTCAACTCTATGTAATTGACTCTTGTATTCATTTCCATATTTTCGCTGGAGTGTGTCCATCAGTGACTGATAGCTACCACGATCTTTTTCTGGAACCATCTGTAACACTTCGGAAGCATTACCTTTTAATGCGACTATTAAAGCAGCAGTCTTGTCGCTATCATCCCATTGATTCTTCGAAGCTGTTGTCTCGAATTGAAGCTTGAAGATATTGAATGGCGTGCTTCCGTCAAATGTTGGTGACTTTAGTTTGATTGTACTTGAATCTCGAATCACTGATGTGGCTGGTCCATTTATTTTTAGTTGGTTGAGATCGTGCTGTAATTTCTCGAACTTATCTTCCAAATCATCTACATGTTCCTTTAAATCCGTGACCTTTTCATTAATGGTTCCGGAAATTTCCTGAAATCTAAGTTCAATTCCTTTTTGTAGATTTTCGATGACGTGTTCTTGGCGAGCCGAATGTTCTTGAAGCTTGGAGTCAATGCGAGATGCATTTTCTTGTAGCTGTTGTTGCTGCTGTTGCATCATGGTTTTCATGAATTCCATGAGTTGACCACTCGAATCTATTTTGCTCTCTTCCTCAGCGTGCACAACTGCTTGTATATCAGCTTCCTCGAAGAACTCATGTTCTTCTACATTAATTCCCTTAGCCTCCATAGCTTGCCTCAGCCTCACCAGCAGTTCTGCCTTTGCACCTGATGACGATAGATTCATCTCTACCAACAGCTTTTTAAGCTGGTCCACTTTTAGTTGGTCAATTTTCACCATCTTTACAGAATCCCACTTCTGACACCAATTGTTACGTTTTTATTCTGTGAACGTTTAATTCTATTTGAATTACCTTGTTCGATCACTGGATTCTGTTAATGATAACTGCAACACTTATTTTATACAACTATATACAGCAACAATTTATTTAATAATCTCTATTTACAATCAACACTGTTTACAATCAACTATTTACTATAACACTTAAATGTACTTGCAACTTTTGCCTCTGTATCAATGTTTTCGCAATCACGTTCTGAATTAGATTGATTGTCAATTCTCAACACTGGCTCTATTTATACTCTGTTGGCAACACCCCAGAATCTTCCTTTATCGAGATTCTTCTCTTCCTTTCTCGTTGGCTTGTTCTGGTTATCGCTTATTTCTTTTTGTTGACATTCGTTTCGATGCTGCCAATAGAGTCAGTCACAATAGTGATGAGTAATCAACTATCGATACTCGTTACAATATTGTATATTCAATTTTATTGAATATAATTCTTTGTATATTTACCTATCTATTTGTGACCGTTCAGTTACGATATTTTAAAAGTAAATGTCATTCACGTCTGTTAAGCATTGGATACAAAATTTACAATGCTACCAACTCAAAGTACAATTAAAGTACAAAAATGTTGCCAAAGTGTGAAATGAAAATGCCCACTTTCATAATGTAGTCAAACAATTTCAACTATGCATTTTTCCAAAATTTCATCAAAGAGTAACTATTTAAAATATATAATAACCAAATATCCAAAATGCTTGTGAATAAAAATAAATAACCAACTTTGGTTAAAAAACCAAAACGGCAACACTGAACACAACTCTAATACTTGCTTTGTCTCTTTCTTTTCTGTTTGATATACACCAGATATCGGAAATTAGTACTAATAAAATTAATATACTCAAGCCATGATCAATAATAATTGGTGCAAATAAATACTCATAATAATGCAACAAAATACAATTACTCATTCTCACCAAAAAATACAAATAGTAATAATACTCGTACACGAATGTGTATCGGCAATTTTTGTCTCTATTGGTTACAGGTTCATAATCTGATTTGAGTCAGTTGTTCGTGTGAGAACAAAATAAGTGTGAATGAGTTGAGTAATCATTTGTGTTAGCTTTGCGTTTTTTGCTAAACAGTTGTTTGCTTTTGTACGTGTTTCTTGGTTGATGTTGCACATTGATAGTGAAGAATGTATATTAATAAAAGAATAAATAAATAATATGAATTAACAAAATAAGAAGAAAGAAAAACTGAAACTGACTCAAATGACTTAAGTCATTCCATGATATTATTGGTGTATCTTGGTGTTGAGATTGATTACGGTATAATACAATAAGGCGAGTCACTGAATGAGAGAGCACTACACCGGTTCATATCAGCAAAGGACTTATGCTGCAACTAGCCACCGACGTAGCGTACGTACGTACCGCCCGTACGTAAGAACATACAAAATTGCATTGATTTTCTCCGCTCCGAGCAACGTCTACGTCACCGTCATACGGTGGTGAGTTTTCGTTAATACGACATTCTCATAAGATAGGTCGTGTCAGCTGACACGTTCTACGTTTTTACGTCGTACGCTAGTTCTCTAATATATTGTAACGAGTATCGATAGTTGGTTACTCATCACTATTGTGACTGACACTATTTGCAGCATCGACATGAATGTCAACAAAAAGAAATAAGCGATAACCAGAACAAGCCAACGAGAAAGGAAGAGAAGAATCTCGATAAAGGAAGATTCTGGGGTGTTGCCAACAGAGTATAAATAGAGCCAGTGTTGAGAAGTGAGGATCAATCTAATTCCGAACGTGATTGCGAAAACATTGATACAGAGGCAAAAGTTGCAAGTACATTAGAGTGTTATTGTAAATAGTTGATTATAAACAGAGTTGATTGTAAATAGTGTTTATTAAATAAATTGTTGCTGTATATAGTTGTATAAAATAAGTGTTGCAGTTATTATTAACAGAATCCAGTGATCGAACAAGGTAATTCAAATAGAATTAAACGCTCACAGAATAAAAATGCAACAATTGGTGTCAGAAGTGGGATTCTGTAAAGATGGTGAAAATTGACCAACTAAAAGTGGACCAGCTTAAAAAGCTGTTGGTAGAGATGAATCTATCGTCATCAGGTGCAAAGGCGGAACTGCTGGTGAGGCTGAGGCAAGCTATGGAGGCTAAGGGAATTAATGTAAAAGAACATGAGTTCTTCGAGGAAGCCGATATACAAGCAGTTGTGCACGCTGAGGAAGAGAGCAAAATAGATTCGAGTGGTCAACTCATGGAATTCATGAAAACCATGATGCAACAGCAGCAACAACAGCTACAAGAAAATGCGTCTCGCATTGACTCCAAGCTTCAAGAACATTCGGTACGCCAAGAGGGCGTTATTAGTGATTTGCGTATGGAAATTCAAGAACATTCGGCTCGCCAAGAACACGTCATCGAAAATCTACAAAAAGGAATTGAACTTAGATTTCAGGAAATTTCTGGAACCATTAATGAAAAGGTCACGGATTTAAAGGAACATGCAGATGACTTGGAAGATAAGTTCGAGAAATTACAGCACGAACTCAATCAACTAAAAATAAATGGACCAGCCACATCAGTGATTAGAGATTCAAGTACAATCAAACTAAAGCCACCAACATTTGACGGAAGCACGCCATTCAATATCTTCAAGCTTCAATTCGAGACAACCGCTTCGAAGAATCAATGGTATGATAGCGACAAGACTGCTGCTTTAATAGTCGCATTAAAAGGTAATGCTTCCGAAGCGGGGCGTGAACTGACTCCAACAGTGGGTTGCCCCATCATTCACATTTCACAACTACAGCGTGTGCCAAGCAGCTTGACTATTGATGGAAAATTGGACAATATGGAATTCATGTTAACCCTGGATACTGGTGCATCACATTCTATAATCAAGAGCGATTTGGTAAAGAGGTTTGAGCCTTTAATGGGATTAAAATTGCGTACAGCAACGGGTGAGGATGCACAAATTCTGGGTAAGATAAAGAAACGAGTATCTATTGGAAATTACACGTGGGAACATGAATTCATTGTGGCTGACATCATCGATGACGTAATAATTGGTGTTGATTTTATGATTGACAACGGATTTACGTTAGATTTAAATCAACGGATACTGCGCTATGCAAATGTCGAACTACCATTGAACATCGGTTACAAGCGTAGTGGGAACATCAAACGAGTACTGGCATGTCAACGCCAAGAGGTTCCAGCAAAATCAGAAGCGGTGATATGGGCACAGATGAATGTGGATGATGGGACAGGCAAGTTGTGGCTGGTGGAAGCAGATAAAGAAATAACGAATAAAAACATCATACTTGGTAGGACGTTAGTAGAACCTAAAGAAAATGGAATAGTACCGGTGCGAATATTAAATCCAACAAATACATATACAGTTGTAAAGAAAGGAATGGTGATTGGTCATTGCCAGGAAGTTACTGCCGTAGTAGACTGCGAAAAGGGTTTGTCGATAAAAAGTGGAAGATTAGGAACTGGCAAGGCGGAAATAAAAGCACAGATGGAGGAATGGGCAGGTGTGCTTACCAAACAGCAAAAAGAAAAGGCTTTACAAGTATTGGAGAAGTACAGTTCAATATTTTCTTCAAATGGAAAAACTGGAGGACGAACAACCATCGTGAAGCATCACATTGACAACGGTGATTCTAGACCAATTCGTCAAACACCACGCGAGTTCCATTGGCCAAAAGAGACGAAGCCATTAAGCTGATTTCCGATATGCAGAAACAAGGTGTTATTGAACCATCAGCGAGTCCATGGAGTTCACCAGTTGTGCTGGTAAAGAAGAAGGATGGAAGTACTCGATTCTGTGTGGATTACAGAAAGCTAAATGATATTACGAAAAAAGACAGCTATCCACTGCCAAGAATCGATGACACTCTGGACACACTATCTGGTGCGAAGTGGTTCTCAACTCTTGATTTGCAAAGTGGCTACTGGCAAGTGGAACTTGGTAAGGAGGACAAAGAGAAAACAGCTTTCAGTATTGGCGATGGTCTATGGCAATTTACAGTCATGCCATTTGGTTTATGCAATGCGCCAGCTACTTTCGAACGTTTGATGGAGCGTGTACTCAGAGGACTACACTGGAAAACGTGCTTGGTGTACCTCGATGACATTATCGTGATGGGAAAAGATTTTAACGACCACCTGGAAAAGTTGAAAGAAGTATTTGAGCGTATACAATCAGCAGGGCTTAAACTGAATATGAAAAAGTGTTCACTCTTCAGGCGAGAAGTTAAATATCTTGGTCATAAAGTAACAACAGAAGGGGTACATACCGACGAGGAGAAAGTAGCAGCAGTACAATAATGGCCTATTCCGTCGAATCTTCACGAGTTAAGAAGCTTCCTAGGCTTATGCACCTACTATAGACGATTTCCTGGATTTGCAAACATCGCCAGCAGTCTGCATGAGTTAACAAGAAAGAACAAACCATTTGTATGGGGCGAAGACCAACAGAAAGCATTCGAACAACTGAAAGAAAGACTCTGTTCAGCACCAGTATTAGCGTATCCAGTACCTGGACAAAAGTTTGTGTTGGACACAGATGCAAGTGGCTATGGAATAGGTGGTGTGCTCTCTCAGATCATAGATGGGCAAGAAAAAGTAATAGCATACTACAGTAAAATCCTGTCGAAGCCAGAAAGAAACTATTGTGTCACTCGAAGAGAGTTGCTCGCAATACTGGAATGTGTAAAGTATTTCCATAAATACTTGTACGGCCAGTCATTTCATCTAAGAACTGACCACGCAGCGCTAAGGTGGTTATTACAATTTAAAAACCCAGAAGGACAATTGGCGCGCTGGATTGAAAGGCTGCAGAGTTATGATTTTACCATCGAACATCTCTATCTCGTCGTCCTTGCAAAATGGAATGTAAACATTGTTCTCGAGTGGAGAGCAAGGAGCACATTGTCGACATACGACTTACGAATATATTGCCGGAGGAGTCATGGACCACCGAACGAGTGCAAGAAGATCAGCGGAACGACCCAGATCTCGTAAAGATTATGGAATACAAGGAGCAGGGCATACGTCCAGATTGGCAAGAAATGGCTAATGAGAGTCCAATAGCAAAGGCATACTGGGCGCAGTGGCAAAGCCTGCACTTACGAGACGGATGTTTATTCCGAGCATGGGAAAGTGAGAATGGAAAAATCACTAATGATCTTCTAGTGGTACCCAAGGCGAGAATAAATGAAGTGATAGCTGAGTATCACAATGCCTCCAGTGGAGAGCATTTGGGAATCACCAAAACCGTCGAGAAAATAAAGAACCGATTTTATTGGGTTGGATGTCATGACCATGTCGCTGATTGGATTCGGAAGTGTAGCAATGTGCAATGGCCAAAGGTCCCACTAAGAAAATTCGAGGTAAGATGCACCAATACACCGTAGGTGCTCCATTTGAGCGAATTGCTATGAACATAGCTGGGCCATTTCCAATAAGCAACGCAGGAAACAAGTATGTTCTGGTGGTTATAGATTACTTCAGTAAATGGCCTGAAGTATACCCCATTCCAAAAGTCGTAGATAAATACCAAAGAGACTGGGATGTACATATACCAATGTTCCTCATGGCATATCGATGCGCACAACATGATACGACGGCTACTACACCGGCAATGGCAATTTTTGGAAACGAGTTAAGGCTGCCAGCTCATTTAAAATTTGGAGTCGTAACACCAACGAGATCAACCGAAGGTAATTATATTAGCGAAAAGCGGGAACAGTTGGATGAAGTACATCGGTTCATCAGAGAGCGGTCGCAGATGATAAGCGATAAGATGAAGGCCAGGTATGACTTGAAAGCAAATTCAAAAGGGTTCTATGAAGGAAAGCTTGTAATGCTTCATAATCAACAACGAAAGAAAGGCCTGTCTCCTAAACTACAGACTCATTGGGAAGGACCATATGAGATTATAGCAAAGATAAATGACGTAGTGTATCGTATTCAACGTGACTGGAATAAAAGAGCAAAGTTTAAAGTAGTGCACTTGGAGCGACTTGCGTCATATCGAGGGGAAGTATAAAAACTTGTTCGGGACGAACAAGGTTAAGAGGAGGGCAGTGTAACGAGTATCGATAGTTGGTTACTCATCACTATTGTGACTGACACTATTGGCAGCATCGACATGAATGTCAACAAAAAGAAATAAGCGATAACCAGAACAAGCCAACGAGAAAGGAAGAGAAGAATCTCGATAAAGGAAGATTCTGGGGTGTTGCCAACAGAGTATAAATAGAGCCAGTGTTGAGAAGTGAGGATCAATCTAATTCCGAACGTGATTGCGAAAACATTGATACAGAGGCAAAAGTTGCAAGTACATTAGAGTGTTATTGTAAATAGTTGATTATAAACAGAGTTGATTGTAAATAGTGTTTATTAAATAAATTGTTGCTGTATATAGTTGTATAAAATAAGTGTTGCAGTTATTATTAACAGAATCCAGTGATCGAACAAGGTAATTCAAATAGAATTAAACGCTCACAGAATAAAAATGCAACAATTGGTGTCAGAAGTGGGATTCTGTAAAGATGGTGAAAATTGACCAACTAAAAGTGGACCAGCTTAAAAAGCTGTTGGTAGAGATGAATCTATCGTCATCAGGTGCAAAGGCGGAACTGCTGGTGAGGCTGAGGCAAGCTATGGAGGCTAAGGGAATTAATGTAAAAGAACATGAGTTCTTCGAGGAAGCCGATATACAAGCAGTTGTGCACGCTGAGGAAGAGAGCAAAATAGATTCGAGTGGTCAACTCATGGAATTCATGAAAACCATGATGCAACAGCAGCAACAACAGCTACAAGAAAATGCGTCTCGCATTGACTCCAAGCTTCAAGAACATTCGGTACGCCAAGAGGGCGTTATTAGTGATTTGCGTATGGAAATTCAAGAACATTCGGCTCGCCAAGAACACGTCATCGAAAATCTACAAAAAGGAATTGAACTTAGATTTCAGGAAATTTCTGGAACCATTAATGAAAAGGTCACGGATTTAAAGGAACATGCAGATGACTTGGAAGATAAGTTCGAGAAATTACAGCACGAACTCAATCAACTAAAAATAAATGGACCAGCCACATCAGTGATTAGAGATTCAAGTACAATCAAACTAAAGCCACCAACATTTGACGGAAGCACGCCATTCAATATCTTCAAGCTTCAATTCGAGACAACCGCTTCGAAGAATCAATGGTATGATAGCTTTAATAGTCGCATTAAAAGGTAATGCTTCCGAAGCGGGGCGTGAACTGACTCCAACAGTGGGTTGCCCCATCATTCACATTTCACAACTACAGCGTGTGCCAAGCAGCTTGACTATTGATGGAAAATTGGACAATATGGAATTCATGTTAACCCTGGATACTGGTGCATCACATTCTATAATCAAGAGCGATTTGGTAAAGAGGTTTGAGCCTTTAATGGGATTAAAATTGCGTACAGCAACGGGTGAGGATGCACAAATTCTGGGTAAGATAAAGAAACGAGTATCTATTGGAAATTACACGTGGGAACATGAATTCATTGTGGCTGACATCATCGATGACGTAATAATTGGTGTTGATTTTATGATTGACAACGGATTTACGTTAGATTTAAATCAACGGATACTGCGCTATGCAAATGTCGAACTACCATTGAACATCGGTTACAAGCGTAGTGGGAACATCAAATGAGTACTGGCATGTCAACGCCAAGAGGTTCCAGCAAAATCAGAAGCGGTGATATGGGCACAGATGAATGTGGATGATGGGACAGGCAAGTTGTGGCTGGTGGAAGCAGATAAAGAAATAACGAATAAAAACATCATACTTGGTAGGACGTTAGTAGAACCTAAAGAAAATGGAATAGTACCGGTGCGAATATTAAATCCAACAAATACATATACAGTTGTAAAGAAAGGAATGGTGATTGGTCATTGCCAGGAAGTTACTGCCGTAGTAGACTGCGAAAAGGGTTTGTCGATAAAAAGTGGAAGATTAGGAACTGGCAAGGCGGAAATAAAAGCACAGATGGAGGAATGGGCAGGTGTGCTTACCAAACAGCAAAAAGAAAAGGCTTTACAAGTATTGGAGAAGTACAGTTCAATATTTTCTTCAAATGGAAAAACTGGAGGACGAACAACCATCGTGAAGCATCACATTGACAACGGTGATTCTAGACCAATTCGTCAAACACCACGCGAGTTCCATTGGCCAAAAGAGACGAAGCCATTAAGCTGATTTCCGATATGCAGAAACAAGGTGTTATTGAACCATCAGCGAGTCCATGGAGTTCACCAGTTGTGCTGGTAAAGAAGAAGGATGGAAGTACTCGATTCTGTGTGGATTACAGAAAGCTAAATGATATTACGAAAAAAGACAGCTATCCACTGCCAAGAATCGATGACACTCTGGACACACTATCTGGTGCGAAGTGGTTCTCAACTCTTGATTTGCAAAGTGGCTACTGGCAAGTGGAACTTGGTAAGGAGGACAAAGAGAAAACAGCTTTCAGTATTGGCGATGGTCTATGGCAATTTACAGTCATGCCATTTGGTTTATGCAATGCGCCAGCTACTTTCGAACGTTTGATGGAGCGTGTACTCAGAGGACTACACTGGAAAACGTGCTTGGTGTACCTCGATGACATTATCGTGATGGGAAAAGATTTTAACGACCACCTGGAAAAGTTGAAAGAAGTATTTGAGCGTATACAATCAGCAGGGCTTAAACTGAATATGAAAAAGTGTTCACTCTTCAGGCGAGAAGTTAAATATCTTGGTCATAAAGTAACAACAGAAGGGGTACATACCGACGAGGAGAAAGTAGCAGCAGTACAATAATGGCCTATTCCGTCGAATCTTCACGAGTTAAGAAGCTTCCTAGGCTTATGCACCTACTATAGACGATTTCCTGGATTTGCAAACATCGCCAGCAGTCTGCATGAGTTAACAAGAAAGAACAAACCATTTGTATGGGGCGAAGACCAACAGAAAGCATTCGAACAACTGAAAGAAAGACTCTGTTCAGCACCAGTATTAGCGTATCCAGTACCTGGACAAAAGTTTGTGTTGGACACAGATGCAAGTGGCTATGGAATAGGTGGTGTGCTCTCTCAGATCATAGATGGGCAAGAAAAAGTAATAGCATACTACAGTAAAATCCTGTCGAAGCCAGAAAGAAACTATTGTGTCACTCGAAGAGAGTTGCTCGCAATACTGGAATGTGTAAAGTATTTCCATAAATACTTGTACGGCCAGTCATTTCATCTAAGAACTGACCACGCAGCGCTAAGGTGGTTATTACAATTTAAAAACCCAGAAGGACAATTGGCGCGCTGGATTGAAAGGCTGCAGAGTTATGATTTTACCATCGAACATCTCTATCTCGTCGTCCTTGCAAAATGGAATGTAAACATTGTTCTCGAGTGGAGAGCAAGGAGCACATTGTCGACATACGACTTACGAATATATTGCCGGAGGAGTCATGGACCACCGAACGAGTGCAAGAAGATCAGCGGAACGACCCAGATCTCGTAAAGATTATGGAATACAAGGAGCAGGGCATACGTCCAGATTGGCAAGAAATGGCTAATGAGAGTCCAATAGCAAAGGCATACTGGGCGCAGTGGCAAAGCCTGCACTTACGAGACGGATGTTTATTCCGAGCATGGGAAAGTGAGAATGGAAAAATCACTAATGATCTTCTAGTGGTACCCAAGGCGAGAATAAATGAAGTGATAGCTGAGTATCACAATGCCTCCAGTGGAGAGCATTTGGGAATCACCAAAACCGTCGAGAAAATAAAGAACCGATTTTATTGGGTTGGATGTCATGACCATGTCGCTGATTGGATTCGGAAGTGTAGCAATGTGCAATGGCCAAAGGTCCCACTAAGAAAATTCGAGGTAAGATGCACCAATACACCGTAGGTGCTCCATTTGAGCGAATTGCTATGAACATAGCTGGGCCATTTCCAATAAGCAACGCAGGAAACAAGTATGTTCTGGTGGTTATAGATTACTTCAGTAAATGGCCTGAAGTATACCCCATTCCAAAAGTCGTAGATAAATACCAAAGAGACTGGGATGTACATATACCAATGTTCCTCATGGCATATCGATGCGCACAACATGATACGACGGCTACTACACCGGCAATGGCAATTTTTGGAAACGAGTTAAGGCTGCCAGCTCATTTAAAATTTGGAGTCGTAACACCAACGAGATCAACCGAAGGTAATTATATTAGCGAAAAGCGGGAACAGTTGGATGAAGTACATCGGTTCATCAGAGAGCGGTCGCAGATGATAAGCGATAAGATGAAGGCCAGGTATGACTTGAAAGCAAATTCAAAAGGGTTCTATGAAGGAAAGCTTGTAATGCTTCATAATCAACAACGAAAGAAAGGCCTGTCTCCTAAACTACAGACTCATTGGGAAGGACCATATGAGATTATAGCAAAGATAAATGACGTAGTGTATCGTATTCAACGTGACTGGAATAAAAGAGCAAAGTTTAAAGTAGTGCACTTGGAGCGACTTGCGTCATATCGAGGGGAAGTATAAAAACTTGTTCGGGACGAACAAGGTTAAGAGGAGGGCAGTGTAACGAGTATCGATAGTTGGTTACTCATCACTATTGTGACTGACACTATTGGCAGCATCGACATGAATGTCAACAAAAAGAAATAAGCGATAACCAGAACAAGCCAACGAGAAAGGAAGAGAAGAATCTCGATAAAGGAAGATTCTGGGGTGTTGCCAACAGAGTATAAATAGAGCCAGTGTTGAGAAGTGAGGATCAATCTAATTCCGAACGTGATTGCGAAAACATTGATACAGAGGCAAAAGTTGCAAGTACATTAGAGTGTTATTGTAAATAGTTGATTATAAACAGAGTTGATTGTAAATAGTGTTTATTAAATAAATTGTTGCTGTATATAGTTGTATAAAATAAGTGTTGCAGTTATTATTAACAGAATCCAGTGATCGAACAAGGTAATTCAAATAGAATTAAACGCTCACAGAATAAAAATGCAACAATTGGTGTCAGAAGTGGGATTCTGTAAAGATGGTGAAAATTGACCAACTAAAAGTGGACCAGCTTAAAAAGCTGTTGGTAGAGATGAATCTATCGTCATCAGGTGCAAAGGCGGAACTGCTGGTGAGGCTGAGGCAAGCTATGGAGGCTAAGGGAATTAATGTAAAAGAACATGAGTTCTTCGAGGAAGCCGATATACAAGCAGTTGTGCACGCTGAGGAAGAGAGCAAAATAGATTCGAGTGGTCAACTCATGGAATTCATGAAAACCATGATGCAACAGCAGCAACAACAGCTACAAGAAAATGCGTCTCGCATTGACTCCAAGCTTCAAGAACATTCGGTACGCCAAGAGGGCGTTATTAGTGATTTGCGTATGGAAATTCAAGAACATTCGGCTCGCCAAGAACACGTCATCGAAAATCTACAAAAAGGAATTGAACTTAGATTTCAGGAAATTTCTGGAACCATTAATGAAAAGGTCACGGATTTAAAGGAACATGCAGATGACTTGGAAGATAAGTTCGAGAAATTACAGCACGAACTCAATCAACTAAAAATAAATGGACCAGCCACATCAGTGATTAGAGATTCAAGTACAATCAAACTAAAGCCACCAACATTTGACGGAAGCACGCCATTCAATATCTTCAAGCTTCAATTCGAGACAACCGCTTCGAAGAATCAATGGGATGATAGCGACAAGACTGCTGCTTTAATAGTCGCATTAAAAGGTAATGCTTCCGAAGCGGGGCGTGAACTGACTCCAACAGTGGGTTGCCCCATCATTCACATTTCACAACTACAGCGTGTGCCAAGCAGCTTGACTATTGATGGAAAATTGGACAATATGGAATTCATGTTAACCCTGGATACTGGTGCATCACATTCTATAATCAAGAGCGATTTGGTAAAGAGGTTTGAGCCTTTAATGGGATTAAAATTGCGTACAGCAACGGGTGAGGATGCACAAATTCTGGGTAAGATAAAGAAACGAGTATCTATTGGAAATTACACGTGGGAACATGAATTCATTGTGGCTGACATCATCGATGACGTAATAATTGGTGTTGATTTTATGATTGACAACGGATTTACGTTAGATTTAAATCAACGGATACTGCGCTATGCAAATGTCGAACTACCATTGAACATCGGTTACAAGCGTAGTGGGAACATCAAACGAGTACTGGCATGTCAACGCCAAGAGGTTCCAGCAAAATCAGAAGCGGTGATATGGGCACAGATGAATGTGGATGATGGGACAGGCAAGTTGTGGCTGGTGGAAGCAGATAAAGAAATAACGAATAAAAACATCATACTTGGTAGGACGTTAGTAGAACCTAAAGATAATGGAATAGTACCGGTGCGAATATTAAATCCAACAAATACATCTACAGTTGTAAAGAAAGGAATGGTGATTGGTCATTGCCAGGAAGTTACTGCCGTAGTAGACTGCGAAAAGGGTTTGTCGATAAAAAGTGGAAGATTAGGAACTGGCAAGGCGGAAATAAAAGCACAGATGGAGGAATGGGCAGGTGTGCTTACCAAACAGCAAAAAGAAAAGGCTTTACAAGTATTGGAGAAGTACAGTTCAATATTTTCTTCAAATGGAAAAACTGGAGGACGAACAACCATCGTGAAGCATCACATTGACAACGGTGATTCTAGACCAATTCGTCAAACACCACGCGAGTTCCATTGGCCAAAAGAGACGAAGCCATTAAGCTGATTTCCGATATGCAGAAACAAGGTGTTATTGAACCATCAGCGAGTCCATGGAGTTCACCAGTTGAGCTGGTAAAGAAGAAGGATGGAAGTACTCGATTCTGTGTGGATTACAGAAAGCTAAATGATATTACGAAAAAAGACAGCTATCCACTGCCAAGAATCGATGACACTCTGGACACACTATCTGGTGCGAAGTGGTTCTCAACTCTTGATTTGCAAAGTGGCTACTGGCAAGTGGAACTTGGTAAGGAGGACAAAGAGAAAACAGCTTTCAGTATTGGCGATGGTCTATGGCAATTTACAGTCATGCCATTTGGTTTATGCAATGCGCCAGCTACTTTCGAACGTTTGATGGAGCGTGTACTCAGAGGACTACACTGGAAAACGTGCTTGGTGTACCTCGATGACATTATCGTGATGGGAAAAGATTTTAACGACCACCTGGAAAAGTTGAAAGAAGTATTTGAGCGTATACAATCAGCAGGGCTTAAACTGAATATGAAAAAGTGTTCACTCTTCAGGCGAGAAGTTAAATATCTTGGTCATAAAGTAACAACAGAAGGGGTACATACCGACGAGGAGAAAGTAGCAGCAGTACAATAATGGCCTATTCCGTCGAATCTTCACGAGTTAAGAAGCTTCCTAGGCTTATGCACCTACTATAGACGATTTCCTGGATTTGCAAACATCGCCAGCAGTCTGCATGAGTTAACAAGAAAGAACAAACCATTTGTATGGGGCGAAGACCAACAGAAAGCATTCGAACAACTGAAAGAAAGACTCTGTTCAGCACCAGTATTAGCGTATCCAGTACCTGGACAAAAGTTTGTGTTGGACACAGATGCAAGTGGCTATGGAATAGGTGGTGTGCTCTCTCAGATCATAGATGGGCAAGAAAAAGTAATAGCATACTACAGTAAAATCCTGTCGAAGCCAGAAAGAAACTATTGTGTCACTCGAAGAGAGTTGCTCGCAATACTGGAATGTGTAAAGTATTTCCATAAATACTTGTACGGCCAGTCATTTCATCTAAGAACTGACCACGCAGCGCTAAGGTGGTTATTACAATTTAAAAACCCAGAAGGACAATTGGCGCGCTGGATTGAAAGACTGCAGAGTTATGATTTTACCATCGAACATCTCTATCTCGTCGTCCTTGCAAAATGGAATGTAAACATTGTTCTCGAGTGGAGAGCAAGGAGCACATTGTCGACATACGACTTACGAATATATTGCCGGAGGAGTCATGGACCACCGAACGAGTGCAAGAAGATCAGCGGAACGACCCAGATCTCGTAAAGATTATGGAATACAAGGAGCAGGGCATACGTCCAGATTGGCAAGAAATGGCTAATGAGAGTCCAATAGCAAAGGCATACTGGGCGCAGTGGCAAAGCCTGCACTTACGAGACGGATGTTTATTCCGAGCATGGGAAAGTGAGAATGGAAAAATCACTAATGATCTTCTAGTGGTACCCAAGGCGAGAATAAATGAAGTGATAGCTGAGTATCACAATGCCTCCAGTGGAGAGCATTTGGGAATCACCAAAACCGTCGAGAAAATAAAGAACCGATTTTATTGGGTTGGATGTCATGACCATGTCGCTGATTGGATTCGGAAGTGTAGCAATGTGCAATGGCCAAAGGTCCCACTAAGAAAATTCGAGGTAAGATGCACCAATACACCGTAGGTGCTCCATTTGAGCGAATTGCTATGAACATAGCTGGGCCATTTCCAATAACCAACGCAGGAAACAAGTATGTTCTGGTGGTTATAGATTACTTCAGTAAATGGCCTGAAGTATACCCCATTCCAAAAGTCGTAGATAAATACCAAAGAGACTGGGATGTACATATACCAATGTTCCTCATGGCATATCGATGCGCACAACATGATACGACGGCTACTACACCGGCAATGGCAATTTTTGGAAACGAGTTAAGGCTGCCAGCTCATTTAAAATTTGGAGTCGTAACACCAACGAGATCAACCGAAGGTAATTATATTAGCGAAAAGCGGGAACAGTTGGATGAAGTACATCGGTTCATCAGAGAGCGGTCGCAGATGATAAGCGATAAGATGAAGGCCAGGTATGACTTGAAAGCAAATTCAAAAGGGTTCTATGAAGGAAAGCTTGTAATGCTTCATAATCAACAACGAAAGAAAGGCCTGTCTCCTAAACTACAGACTCATTGGGAAGGACCATATGAGATTATAGCAAAGATAAATGACGTAGTGTATCGTATTCAACGTGACTGGAATAAAAGAGCAAAGTTTAAAGTAGTGCACTTGGAGCGACTTGCGTCATATCGAGGGGAAGTATAAAAACTTGTTCGGGACGAACAAGGTTAAGAGGAGGGCAGTGTAACGAGTATCGATAGTTGGTTACTCATCACTATTGTGACTGACACTATTGGCAGCATCGACATGAATGTCAACAAAAAGAAATAAGCGATAACCAGAACAAGCCAACGAGAAAGGAAGAGAAGAATCTCGATAAAGGAAGATTCTGGGGTGTTGCCAACAGAGTATAAATAGAGCCAGTGTTGAGAAGTGAGGATCAATCTAATTCCGAACGTGATTGCGAAAACATTGATACAGAGGCAAAAGTTGCAAGTACATTAGAGTGTTATTGTAAATAGTTGATTATAAACAGAGTTGATTGTAAATAGTGTTTATTAAATAAATTGTTGCTGTATATAGTTGTATAAAATAAGTGTTGCAGTTATTATTAACAGAATCCAGTGATCGAACAAGGTAATTCAAATAGAATTAAACGCTCACAGAATAAAAACGTAACAATATACTGATTTGATCGTGACGCGTAGAAACATACTCGGTAAAGCGAAATGCTTTCACCTCGCTCTCACACTCGAAGAAACACAATGACAATAGCACATGAAAACGGCTTAAGTCTCAATTATAGAAACCTAATGTAGCATAACTTATCACATATATGCTGTCACTGAATACTATGTTTTACGTGTATCTGTGTATCTGATTACTCTAAACATTACTCGAAATGAATTGTTAATAAATAATAGTTTAAAAATCGAATCAATTGAAAAACCGTAAATACATTTAGTATAAGAATCTAGTACAAATCACCCCACGCTTTTTGATATCAATGATATCATTTGTTTCTGTTAATTATTTTCCACTTACAGTGGCTCCCAGCTTATTTCGTACAGTGACAGTTTAAAAATTGCTGCAGTCGTAATTCCTAATATAGCAAAAATTTGAACAAAATATAAATGCCATTTTAGAAAGGAAGGTTTGTTTTTTATTTTCCAAAATTTACTTTTTCAAAATTTTAGTGTTTGACACTATAAAAAAATAAAATAAGAAAAAAATAGGAAAATTCATGTCACAGCTTATTTCGTACAGTCTCTTTAAGTTCAAACTAAAAACAAAGTAAGTTGATTTTAATATTTAGTTGACATCCCTTAGCGTTAATGACAGCCTGGAGTCTATTTGGCATTGAATCCACCAATTTTTGAGTGATGTCTGGTGTGATTTTTTTCCATTCTTCCATCAGTACCTTCTTTAGGTCTTGCTTATTAGAAATCTTGTGTGTTCTTATTTTATTGTCCAAAATAGACCAAAGATTTTCAATCACATTCATGTCAGGTGACTGTGGTGGTGGAGACATCAAGTGTGGGCAGTTCCAAATAAGCCAAGATTGCACAATCCCAGATTTATGTTTTGGGTCATTATCTTGGTAGTACCGAAATTCTTCCCGCAAACCCAGTTTGTCTGCACTTTGAAGTAAATTGTTTTTCAGAATCTCGAGGTACTTCATTTTGTCCATTGTTTCCTCAATAAAAACCAATTCACCTACTCCGGCTGCTGACATACAGGCCCAAACCATCACGCTACCGCCACCATGCTTCACTGTGGGCTTAAGGTTCTCCTTGTTTAGCTCGGTATTCGCTTTACGCCAAACATATGACATTCCGTCCGAGCCAAAAATATTAAACTTAGACTCATCCGCGAAAATAACGGTATTCCAGAACGCAGGAGTATTAATAATATGCTCTTTGGCGAAGTCAAGTCGGCGTTGTATATTCATTTTCGAAATGAATGGTTTCTTTCGGGCTACTCGACCGTTCAAGTCATGATTGCGCAGCACACGTCGGACAGTTTCAGCACTGGATGATTTTCCTATTTCACGCTGAACCTCTGCAGCCAACTTCGGAGCGGATAACTTTGGATTTTTCTTAATTTTTCGTACAATATAACGCTCGTCTGATGCGTTGAAAATCTTATTAGGTGCTTCTCTGCCCTTGTTCTCCAACCGATTTTCGCGAACGAAGCGTTGAATGATGTATTGGACAGTTGAGGCACTTAAATTTGTCATTTCAGCAATTTTTCGCACACTCTGACCTTTCCTAAAATAGTTAATTACCAGTTTACGCTGTTCCATCGTTGTACGACGACCCATAACGCTAAATGTTTAATTTACAGCACTTTAACTATTTAAAATAATAATAATAAAAATTGTTATAATAGTTAAAAAGGTCCAAAAACTCATACAATTCAAAAAAACTTTGTAACTGCGCGGCAGAATGAAACTTACTTACATTGAAGTTTGTGTACGAAATAAGATGTGAGCTGAAAATCAGCTGATCAATAGTTTTTCTCTCTTGCATGACAAAAAGAACAATTTTTGGGGTTCCCCGTTTTCTTATTAGGTTTACTAAACACATACATAGACATCTACATTCAAAACTTATTGATAAGTTTTTTAGTTTCGATGTTACAGCCATGTACATAAAAATATATACACTGTACGAAATAAGCTGTGAGCCACTGTATATTAAACAATATTTCTCTAATATTTACTTCTATCTCCCATTAAAGCGTGTTTTTCATTTTTTTAAGCTATATTTTCTATATGTATTATTTTTTTTTTTATGTGGGTGCCGTAGCTCAGTGGCTAGTGTGTTCGCCTTCTGATCTGTAGGTCGTGGTTCAATCCCCGGCTGATGCATAACAAATTTAATATCGATAAGATTTTTCTTTCGCACGGTACCCACCTGTCGGCAAGCAATTGGCAATTCTTCCGACAGTAACAACTTGCCATGAAAAAGCTTCTTAAAGAACTCTGTGACAAAGCTCAGAAAAAGTGATGTCACAAGTGTTCTGCCGTTCGGAACCGGCTAAAATAAGTAGGTCCCTTCTAATATTGTCCAAAAATTTAAGACGCACAACAGTAATGGAAGAGAAGCTTGGCCAATGCTCCCTTTGGGGCCTTATGTGCCACATATTTATTTTATTTTTATTATTATTTTTTTATTCTTTTTTATATGGATTTTGCCGCACACATTCTATCCGTGAGCTCGCCACCTATTGCTGTTATTACTTTACTCTCTGGCCATTTCTGGCTACTCGGCAGCTACTGTATGAAAAGTAGCAGAAAAGAAGCTGTAATATATTAATAAATACGTAGTATGATCTACTACATTTTCGTCAAATCTGACGTTTCCATATAAAATTTTGACATTTTTTAGCATAAACATACTCAGAACGTTTTGATGAACAAACGCTATTTGTTGTTTGCAGTGAAATGAAAAATTCACCTCGGTCAAAAAATGAATTTAACTTGTGAACATTTTCGAGCTATGATTTTTTACGATTTTCGAAGTGAATTATTTCAACAACAATGCTTCAATCGTCTTCATGCGTCATTTCGCAATGAAGTACTGGCTTAACGAATTCAAGCGTGGTAGTCGTTCCCTTCAAGACGAATTTCGAGAAGATCATCCAAAATCGTCCCATGTGCCAGAAACCATCGATGCTGTGCGTGAACTGATAATGAAAGATCGTCATGTGACATACCGTGAGATATAGGCATCCTTGAGCATTAGTTCCACCGCCGAGCATTCGATATCGCATGAACACTTAGCTGTCAGAAAGATTTGTTCTCGTTGCATTGGTGCAAAGAAATTATGAAAAAATTCGATCGCGGTGCTTCGAAAGACGTTTATAAGATCGTGACAGGCGACGAATCATGGATATGTGCGTATGAGCTCAAAACAAAACAGCATTCGACCGTGTGGGTCTTCCTAGACGAGCCAAACCTAACAAAAACCATATTTTGGAGGTGTCTCAGTCGGAGTGGCAAAAGTGCTTCGATAATTGGTTTGAGCGCATGCAAATGTGTATAAACCTTAATGGAGAATACTTTGAAAAACAATAAAACCATTTTTGATGATAACCAAATACATGTTTAAGTTTTTAAATAAATATAAAAGGCAACCCTCGTATGCAATAAAACAAAATTAATTTTACGGAATAATAAAATAAAACGCCAAATAAACACATATCAGCTACAACTTTTACTGTTTTACGTCATATTTCACTAAAATTCTCTAATTATAAAAAACTACAAAACGTTTAGTACTGTCATTAAAAGCCTATTTTTCCACCCGTGGAAATCAAAATACACATCTAGTGGTGAACGGATTTTACTGTATTGTTGCATTTAGATTAAAATTTATGGATAAATTTATATGCAGTATGTCAAGAATGAGTTTACACATTGAAAAAAAATTCAAATTTTCAACTTTCTTAGCAAAAAACATTAACTTTTATTTCCATATACACATTTTTTTTATTAGTTATAGTTATTTACAGTATTTATAAAAGATTCATGAAAAAATTGCAAGTTCTACGCAAAAGAAAAGAAAAAAACAACAAAAAGAAATTTTACTCAATTTTACAAGTATCAAGAAACTCTTTTCACAACTATTTTTTTAATTCCTTTATGCAACACTTCAACGATTAACGGTACATTTACAGTTATCTATTTGCGTAAGCGCATTGCAGTGACCCGTTCCTATGATTTTGTTTGTTAGTTTGTGATTAATTTTTGCTTTGTCCACATCATCTGTTTAAATATTGTGTTTTTAAAAAGAAAGGCAAAAAGTTATCGGCTGAAGTGGTTCAGCTTATATACTACAATCGCCAATTGGGAGAAAATGTGGAGAAGTTATCAGAAATGTTCTCTGTAACACGTAAGACAATTTATAATGTTTTAAATCGAGCTGAAAATGAGGGTAGATTGGAGTCAAAGTATGGAGGTGGCCCTAAGCTTAAAATTACTGATCGGGCAGAGCGCTTAATGATGAGGGAACTGCACAAAAATCTACAAATTTCGACCAGAACGCTTGCGGAGAAACTCAAGGAAGAGTGTGGTATAGTGGTTTCTTATGAAACTGTACGACAGCCATACTGAGAAACAAATACTCATCAAGAGTTGCTCGTAAGAAGCCGTTGCTATCAGCACAAAATATTGAAAGACGTTTCTCCTTCGCCTCAAGGCTCATTTCTCAACCTGATGAATATTGGGACGACGTAATATTCTGTGACGAGACATAAATGATGTTGTATTACAACGATGGACCGACCAGAGTGTGGCGCAAGGCATTAACAGCTTTAGAAAATCGATACATAATTCCTACTATTAAATTTGGAAAAATGTCCATTATGATTTGGGGATGTATCTCAAGCAGAGGAGTAGGAGAATTGGCTTTTATAAAGTCAACTACAGACGCAAAACATTATTTAGGCATTTTGAAGTCATTTAATCAGTAGTGCGAAAAAATTTGAGTGCATCAGAGAGGGCAAACCGCATTTCTATTTTTATCAAGATAATGACCCAAAGCATAAGGCGAGTAGGGTGCGACTGTGGCTTCTTTATAACTGCGGTAAAGTTATGGATACACCAGCCCAAAGTCCAGACCGTAACCCTATTGAAAAGGTCCACTTAAAGAAAAAGTGGCTAAAAGGCAGCCTAAAAACCGTACAGCACTTAAAACTGCTATATTGGAAGAGTGGGAAAATATATCGAGCAATTATGACCTAAAAAAGTTGGTTTATTCTATGAATAAACGGCTACAATCCGTGATAGATGTTAAAGGTGGCCATACTAAATACTAAATATTTTACTTGATTTTACTTTTTGAAAAGAGTTTCTTGACACTTGTAAAACTGAGTAAAATTTTTTTTGTTGCATTTTTCTTTGTGTAGAACTTGCAATTTTTTTTTCATGAATCTTTTATAAATACTGAAATATCTATAACTAATAAAAAAATGTGTATGTGGAAATAAAAGTTAATGTTTTTTGCTAAGAAAGTTGAAAATTTGAATTTTTTTTAAATGTGTCAACTCATTATTGACATACTGTATATTAAAGTGTTTGCAAAATTTACGTATAAATATATACTTAGGAAATATACAATAATGCATTTATATAGTCTGTATTGTATGCAGCTTTTACCCGTATCACTTGTAAATAGTTCGTGTGTGTAAAATGCAATATTATTAAAATTTTACACACACAATCATGAGCATCGTTGAATTCACATACATATTAATGCAATGCCGGCCACATGAATACTAAAACATTTGCATTAGTGTGTGTGTCAAATGGAATACGTGCTTATACAGAAGCTTTATAAAAACTGTGCACCGTGCACTGTGAAATGGTGAGCAAGCATCGCACCATATTATTGTTTACTTTTGCCTTCACTCTTATTTTTTAAACATGCACAACAGTCTTGCTTCGTCAAGAGTTAAACAGCAACTGAGAAGCGAAAACTGCACTGTGCACAGTAAAATGGTGAGCAAGGATTACACCATATTGTTGTTTACTTCTGAGTTCAATGTTTATTTTTAATCATGCGCAACAATCTTGCTTTGTCAAGAGTTAAACATTAACTGAGAAGCGAAAGCATAACATCGCGCTTATACATCGATAACGTTGGTGTGAAAACACGAAGGCAAACTGTACATTGTGCAACTCTTGGCCGGCTAGGTATTAATGTATACTGGGGTGGTACTTAATGCTTCCTAAACCTCACCGCCTGAACCGGTAATATCACGGTCAAAGGATAACACGGTCCCGGAGACGATTAAGACTCACCCCACAAGTCAATGATCAGATTCCTCTATGGAGGCTCAAAATACTAAAATTAAGTTTTTTTTCTCCAATCGGTACTAAAATTTATATGCTATATCTTCGACTATAGTATGAAGTATCGATGTTGGGTATTAGAAGAAAAAGAAAATTAATTTAAGTTTTTTGAGGAATTTGAACTTTGATCCCTGTGTGACAAGCCTTAATCACCTCTAATTGGTACTCAATTTTATATGCGCCATCTTTGACCATCTTTGACGTGGTATTATAAACTAACGGAGTGAGATTGAAAAAAAGTTCATTTGATTTTAAGGACAACTCTAATGTATACATATATCAAATTTAAAACAATGATGCAAAACAATATATGTGGGTGGTATTATGTATTTGTAAATAATATATATACAATATATTATATATATCTGTATAGATATATTTGTAAATAAATTATCTCTAAAATGAATACTTACAGTCGACAGTCAGTACTGGTTGGTGTTCGCTATAGCAATCACACCGTTCTTGCTAGCATAGCCTTGAAGCCACCCAACAATTTAAATTGGTGAAATGGCTACACTCTTCAGCAACCAAAAAACGACGGTCATATAACGACGGGAGAATAAGTGCTGTTTTGAGGTTATCTATGGAAAACAACGAATTTTTCATTCCAGCAAAAAAAAAAATGGTCTAAAACCACAGTATCATTGATATTTCTGTTTTATTTTTATTGTCTTTTTTGATTGCTTAAAATTTTTGTCGCTTATTTTTGTATTTTGCGCACATCTGTGCACAAACCACTTCAGTGGAAAGTTCCAATGCATGTGAATATACAGTGGCTCACAGCTTATTTCGTACAGTGTATATATTTTTATGTAAATGGCTGTAACATCGAAACTAAAAAACTTATCGATAAGTTTTGAATGTAGATGTCTGTGTATGTGTTTAGTAAACCTAATAAGAAAACGGGGAACCCCAAAAATTGTTCTTTTTGTCATGCAAGAGAGAAAAACTATTGATCAGCTGATTTTCAGCTCACATCTTATTTCGTACACAAACTTCAATGTAAGTAAGTTTCATTCTGCCGCGCAGTTACAAAGTTTTTTTGAATTGTATGAGTTTTTGGACCTTTTTAACTATTATAACAATTTTTATTATTATTATTTTAAATAGTTAAAGTGCTGTAAATTAAACATTTAGCGTTATGGGTCGTCGTACAACGATGGAACAGCGTAAACTGGTAATTAACCATTTTAGGAAAGGTCAGAGTGTGCGAAAAATTGCTGAAATGACAAATTTAAGTGCCTCAACTGTCCAATACATCATTCAACGCTTCATTCGCGAAAATCGGTTGGAGAACAAGGGCAGAGAAGCACCTAATAAGATTTTCAACGCATCAGACGAGCGTTATATTGTACGAAAAATTAAGAAAAATCCAAAGTTATCCACTCCGAAGTTGGCTGCAGAGGTTCAGCGTGAAATAGGAAAATCATCCAGTGCTGAAACTGTCCGACGTGTGCTGCGCAATCATGACTTGAACGGTCGAGTAGCCCGAAAGAAACCATTCATTTCAAAAATGAATATACAACGCCGACTTGACTACGCCAAAGAGCATATTATTAAGACTCCTGCGTTCTGGAATACCGTTATTTTCGCGGATGAGTCTAAGTTTAATATTTTTGGCTCGGACGGAATGTCATATGTTTGGCGTAAAGCGAATACCGAGCTAAACAAGGAGAACCTTAAGCCCACAGTGAAGCATGGTGGCGGTAGCGTGATGGTTTGGGCCTGTATGTCAGCAGCCGGAGTAGGTGAATTGGTTTTTATTGAGGGAACAATGGACAAAATGAAGTACCTCGAGATTCTGAAAAACAATTTACTTCAAAGTGCAGACAAACTGGGTTTGCGGGAAGAATTTCGGTACTACCAAGATAATGACCCAAAACATAAATCTGGGATTTGCAATCTTGGCTTATTTGGAACTGCCCACACTTGATGTCTCCACCACCACAGTCATCTGACATGAATGTGATTGAAAATCTTTGGTCTATTTTGGACAATAAAATAAGAACACACAAGATTTCTAATAAGCAAGACCTAAAGAAGGTACTGATGGAAGAATGGAAAAAAATCACACCAGACATCACTCAAAAATTGGTGGATTCAATGCCAAATAGACTCCAGGCTGTCATTAACGCTAAGGGATGTCATACTAAATATTAAAATCAACTTACTTTGTTTTTAGTTTGAACTTAAAGAGACTGTACGAAATAAGCTGTGACATGAATTTTCCTATTTTTTTCTTATTTTATTTTTTTATAGTGTCAAACACTAAAATTTTGAAAAAGTAAATTTTGGAAAATAAAAAACAAACCTTCCTTTCAAAAATGGCATTTATATTTTGTTCAAATTTTTGCTATATTAGGAATTACGACTGCAGCAATTTTTAAACTGTCACTGTACGAAATAAGCTGGGAGCCACTGTAGGTATTATAGGTTATCGTTTAATTATCACCACCTGAAACGGATGCGTTTTGTGTCAAATGCAGTGGCGAATGGTGATGCACAGAAATATGGAAACGGAACTGGAGAACCGGATACTTTAATTAACCGACCGTACCGGGTCTTACAAGAAATGAAAAACGATTTAGAAGAACCGACAAATTGTCTCAGAAAAACAAATCTCTGTATTACTCAGAAACTTAGTTGAGTTTCATGTTTTTAATTTTTATTAAATCTTTGTCACAAATATCAACTAGGGAATGAATGTTATATGTATATCTTTTATTTAATTGTTTTTACTTTATAACAAATTTATAAAAAGTAATTGAATTTTCGTAAAAACTTTTTATAATCTATTGTTTAGTTATTTCGATAGGGCCTGTTAGCACTTTTTTGAGAACCGCAACCGGTCTAAATCCCCGATTCTCTTAGGAACCAGACTCGACTGAACTGTTATTTTTACTAGTGGTAAACATTTTTGGTGGAATTGTAAAAATGTTGTGTGCCCATGACGAGGGCTCAGATCATATGTATTGAGCACAGAGTACAAATCAAACAATTTCATTTCATTCATCGTATTATAAATTCTGATTCATATATTCTGATACTCTCCTCGGATTCGAACCTGGGTACCCCAACATCGTATGTTCTATCACCGTCGCTCATTGCCAACTTAAAAGCTGACTTAAACGAGAATCACTCGAAAGTGAAGGAAATCTCTTAATATGTTGTTACGTTTTTATTTTAATTCTACTCGAATCAACCTTGTTCGATCACTGGATTCTGGCAATAATAATTGCAACACTTATTTTGTTTTAACTATGTCCAACAATAATTTATTTAATCAACTCCATTTAATCAACTATTTACAATGCTATGTTGCCTCTATTACTTTCGGAATCGAATTAATTTATCTGTCGACTCTGTGGCAATGCTCTAAAATTTTCCTTTACCGCCGTCGAGTTTCTTCTCTTTCTTTCTCGCTGGCTTGTTCTGGTTATCGGATATTTCTTCTTGCTGACATTCGATTCGATGATACCATTATTCAGGCCATTCAGAATTAGTTATGAATAACCAACCATCGATACTCGTTATATTGCCCTCCTCTTAACCTTGTTCGTCCCGAACAAGATTCTATACTTACCTCTGATATGGCGTAAGTCGCTCCACATTCACTACTTTAAACTTTGCTTTTTTATTCCAGGCACGTTGAATAGGATACACTACGTCATTAATTTTGGTTATTATCTCATGTGGTCCTTCCCGATGAGTCTGTAGTTTAGGGGACAGGCCTTTCTATCGCTGTGGATTATGCAGTATTACAAGCTCTTCTTCATAGAACCCTTTCCAATTTGCTTTCATGTCATACCTGGCCTTCATCTTATTGCGTATCATCTGCGATCGCTCTATGAGGAACTGATGTATTTCAACCAACTGTTCCCGATTTTCGCGAGTGTAGTTACCTTCGGTTGATCTCGTTGGTGTTGGCAATATTAAGTCGTTTCCAAAAATTGCAACTGCTGGTGCAGTAGCCGTCGTATCATGTTGTGCGCATCGATATGCCATGAGAAACATTGCTATATGTACATCCCAGTATTTTTGGTATTTATCTACTTTTGTCAAATATTCCTCCAAGGTACGGTTAAATCGTTCTACCATGCCATCAGATTGTGGATGCAAAGGTGTTGTACATGTTTTGTGTATACCCAACATACGACACATCTCTTGGAATACAAAAATAAATAAATAAATATGTGGCACTTAAAGCCCCAAAGGGCTCATTGGCCGAGCTTCTCTTCTATTACTGTTGTGCGTCTTAAATTTTGGACAGTATTAGAATGGACCTACTTATTTTAACCGGTTCCGAACGGCAGAACACTTGTGACATCACTTTTTCTGAGCTTTGTCACAGGGTTCTTTTTAGAAGCTTTTTCATTCGTTATTTCTTTATCTGCTTACACTTGCCTGTCCCATCATCCACATTCATCTGTGCCCAAATTACCGCTTCTGATTTTGCTGGAACCTCTTATCATTGACATTGAGTATTCGTTTGATGTTTCCACTACGCTTGTAATCGATGTTCAACGGTAACTCTACATTTGCATAGAGTAGTACTAATCCGTTGATTAAATCTAACGTAAATTATACGTCATCGATGATGTCGGCCACAATGAATTCTTGTTCCCACGTGCAATTTCCAATAGATACTCGTTTCTTTATATTACGCAATTTCACTCCCATTAAAGGCTTAAACCTCTTTACCAAATCGCTCTTGATTGTAGAATGTGATAAACCAGTATCCAGGGTTAAAATGAACTCCATATTGTTCAGTTGTCCATCAATAATCAAACTGCTTGGCACACGCTGTAGTTGTACAATGTGAATGATCCACTGTTGGAGTCAGTTCACACCCCGCTGAATTTACTCGATTTACTTCAATGATGAATTTGTGTTAGTGGAGCGATAATTCTCCACCTTATTCGCCTTCTTTTGTCTTCCTGGAGAATTCGATCCTGATCGCTTTGGTCGTAGACGGCAGTCACGCGCCATGCGTCCTAATTTGTCGTAAATGAAGCTCTTACCAGTAAATTTGTTTTCCCGTCGACCTGTTGTTCTTGCTTCAGGTTGCATTATTGACTTGACTGCCTAACACACTGCTTCAAACAGATCTGATGTTTCTGCTTCTAGTTGGTGTACTCGTGGCATTGGTCGACACATCAAACTGGCTGGTTACTGGTTACTGACTGTTTCGGCATATGTATTCCTTGGTGACATGACTAGGGCACGTTTAGTAACTCCATCACGTATACCGTCTACGAATGCCCCTACTTTTATTTGCTCGATGAATTCTTCCGAATTATCATCCGACCTTAATTCCACTCGATGCAATTGACTCTTATATTCATTTCCATATTTTCACTAGAGTGTGTCCATCAGTGAATGGTAGCTACTACGATCTTTCTCTGAAACCATCTGAAACACTTCTGAGTCATTACCTTTTAATGCGACAATTAAAGCAGCGGTCTTTTCGCTATCATCCCATTGATTCTTCGAAGCTGTTGGCTCGAATTGAAGCTCAAAGATGTTGATTGGCGTGGTTCCATCAAATGTTGGTGGCTTTAGTTTGATCGTATCAAGTCAGTCCACAAGTTCGCGCGTTTTTCTTAGGTGGTTTTAAAATAAATAAAAAAGAAGTGTTCAGTATTTATTAATCATTTATTTATTATTTACAATGTCATCCCAACATTTAGGCAAATTTTTAACTCCCTGCTCAAAAAATTATTTGTCCTTAGAGCCAAAATACGCGTTGATATCCCTTTTTAAAGCTTCTTTTGAGGTGTATTACTTAAACACGGAGAAGGTGATAATCGCAAGGTGCAATATCCGGAGAGTATGGTGGATGCGGCATTAGCTCCTATCCGAGCTCGTTCAGCTTGCTTAAGGTTTGTCTTACGGTATGCGATCTTACATTGTCGTGGTGAAACAAAATTTTGCGTCTATTGACTAAAGACGGACGATTTTTTTCAAGTGCTTCATTCAGTTTGGATAGTTGATGGCAATAATAATCACCTGTGATCGTCTGGTTCGGTTCCGGCAGATCAAAACAAATTATACCGGCAATATCCCACCAACAGAAAGCCATCTCTGGGGGTTGGTTCTGATGTTTCATCTTTATCTAACCAATGGCGTTTGCGAACGGGATTATTGTGAAGGACCAATTTTTCATCCCCAGTAATACGGTTAAAACACTTTTGTTTTCAAGCTGAGGACGCACGTTCACTCTCTGCTAAAGATTTGCGACGGAAAGTTTATGCGGAACCCATTTTCCCAGCATTGGAACCTTGCTCAATTGAAACAGGCGCCTGTAAGCTATTCCATGTGATGAATTTAACCTTCCAGCCATCATATCGACTGTCAAATTTGGCTCAGCTTCCACAAGTTCCAACAAGGCGTCGGAGTTAAAGATCTCAGGACGTCCATAGAGTGGGGCACCATCAACGTCACAATCATCACTTCGAAATTTGGAAAACCACTTCTGAGCAGTCTTAACACTCACGGTATTCCCCCCATTCGGTGCATTTATTTCTGCAATAGCAGTTGTTGTATTTTTTCCACTTTTATAAAAAAAAATAAAAAATATGTCTCTTATACTCTTTCGATGATTCCATTTTATTTTTTAAAAACGCCTACTTCTATCCGCGATTAAAATCATTTGTTGAATGCACAATTTATCAGAGAAAATAAAAATAGTTCCTTTATCTCCCACGAGTCATCTTTTAAACGCAAAAAGCGTCTACTTTGAAAAAATTGAAATAAAAAAAGCGCACGAACTTATGGACTGACCTGATACTTAAATCTCTAATCACTGATGCGTTGATTGTGTCCGTGCTGTAACTACTCGAACTTATTTTCCAAATCGTCTACATGTTCCTTCAAACCCGTGACTTTATCATTAATAGCTCCGGAAATTTACAGAAATCTAATCTCAATTCCTTTTTGTAGATTTTCGATGACTTGCTCTTGGCAAGCCGAATGTTCTTGAATTTTCATACGCAATTCAGCCGAATATTTTTGAAGCTTAGAGTCAGTTGTTTTCTGGAATTCTCTCATAACATTTTCTTTGCGAGACGTACCTACTTGAATAACCATACGCAATTGCTGATGCTGTTGTTGCATTATGCTTTTTATAAATTCCATGAGTTGACCATTCGAATTTATTTTGCGCTCTTCCTCAGTGTGCCCAACTGCATGTATCTTGGCTTCCTCAAAGAACCCATTTTCTTTTACATGGCTCCATAGCTTGTCTTAGCCTCACCAGCATTCCGTTTTTGCACTTGATTCTGTGTTCCAAAATCCAGTGATCCTGTTCGATCACTGGATTCTGTCAATAATAATTGCACACTTATTTTGTTCTATGTCCAACAATAATTTATTTAATCAACTGTTTACAATCGCTCTTTAATTAAACTTGCTATGGTGTTTGTTGCCTCTATCACTTTCGGAGTCGAATTAATTTATCTGTCAACAACTGGCCCTATTTATACTCTGTACACTCCAGAATCTTCCTTCATCGTAGTCGAGTTTCTTCTCTTTCTTTCTCGTTGGCTTGTTATGGTTATCGCCTATTTCTTTTTGTTGACATTCGGATCCATGCTACCATTATTCGTGCCATACACAATTAGTGATGTATAACCAATCATCGATAAGGTCTGGACTTTGGGCTGGTGTATCCATAACTTTACCGTAGTTATAAAGAAGCCACAGTCGCACCCTACTCCTTATGCTTGGTGTCATTATCTTGATAAAATTTGAAATGCGGTTTGCCCTCTCTGATGAACCCACATTTTTTCGCACTACTGATTAAATGACTTCAAAATGCCTAAATAATGTTGTGCGTCCATGGTTGACTCTATAAAAGCCAATTCTCATGCTCCTCTGCTTGAGATACATCCCCAAATCATAATGAACATTTTTCCAAATTTAACAGTAGGAATTATGTGTCGATTTTCTAAAGCTGTTAATGCCTTGCGCCACACTCTGATCGGTCCATCGTTGTAATACAACATCATTTTTGTTTCGTCACAGAATATTACGTCATCCCAATATTCATCAGGTTGAGAAATGAGCCTTGAGGCGAAGGAGAAACGTCTTTCAATATTTTGTGCTGATAGCAACGGCTTCTTACGAGCAACTCTTGATGAGTATTTGTTTCTCAGTATCGCCTGTTGTACAGTTTCATAAGAAACCACTATACCACACTCTTCCTTGAGTTTCTCCGCAAGCGTTCTGGTCGAAATTTGTGGATTTTTGTGCAGTTCCCTCATCATTAAGCGCTCTGCCCGATCAGTAATTTTAAGCTTAGGGCCACCTCCACACTTTGACTCCAATCTACCCTCATTTTCAGCTCGATTTAAAACATTATAAATTGTCTTACGTGTTACAGAGAACATTTCTGATAACTTCTCCACATTTTCTCCCAATTGCAGATTGTAGTATATAAGCTGAACCACTTCAGCCGATAACCTTTTGCCTGGTATTTTAAAAACACAATATTTAAACAGATGATGTGGACAAAGCAAAGCAATCACAAACTAACAAAAAAAATCATAGGAACGGGTCACTGCAACGCGTTTACGCAAATAGATAACTGTAAATGTACCGTTAGTCGTTGAAGTGTTGCATAAAGGAATTAAAAAAATAGTTGTGAAAAGAGTTTCTTGACACTTGTAAAATTGAGTAAAATTTTTTTTTTGTTGTATTTTTCTTTTCTTTTGCGGTGAACTTGCAATTTTTTTTCATGAATCTTTTATAAATACTGTAAATATCTGTAACTAATAAAAAAAAATTTGTATATGGAAATAAAAGTTAATACTTTTGGCTAAGAAAGTTGAAAATTTGAATTTTTTTCAATGTGTAAACTCATTCTTGACATACTGTATATATTGTAACGAGTATCGATGGTTGGTTACTCATCACTATTGTGAATGACACGAATATTGGCAGCATCGAAACGAACCTCAACAAGAAAAAATAGGCGATAACCAGAACACGCCAACGAGAAAGAAAGAGATGAATCTCGACTACGATAAAGGAAAATTCTGGAGTGTTGCCACAGAGTATAAATAGAGCCAATGTTGACAAATGCAATTCAATCGAATCCCGAACGTGATTGCGCAAACATCAATACAGTACCAGAGGCAAAAGTTGCAAGTACATTAAAGAGTTATTGTAAATAATTGATTGTAAATAGAGTTGATTAAATAAATGGTTCTGTATATATATTCTGTTAATAATAATTGCAACACTTATTTTTTATAACTATATACAGAACCATTTTGTGATGCCGTGGCTCAGTGGTTAGTGCGTTGGCCTTCTGATCTGTAGGTCGGGGGTTAAATCCCCGGCTGAAGCATAACAAAATTTGTTATCGAAAAGATTTTTCTTTCGAACGGTACCCACATGTCGGCAAGAATTGGCAATTTTTCCGGCAGTAACAATTTGCCAAAAATGCTTCTTGATAGAGCTCTGTGACAAAACTAAGAGAAAGTGGTGTCACAAGGTTTCTGCCGTTCGGAACCGGCTAATATAAGTAGGTCCCTTCATAATCGGACCAATTTGGACATAGAACATAGTGCGTTGTGCTAATTTTTAATTTTAGATTGGATTTTCTGCGTCAGAACTTCCATTTTATTTTTACTACCTCGTTTTCTACCTATCTCGCTCGCACAGTTGTTCATGGGCAGGCCAGGTAAACCATCAACTTCAGCTGTAAATCCGACAACATATGATCAATTACAATCATGCTTTGATCGAAAACCGGCAAGAATGCAAAAAGGGTTCAGGATACGATGAAATCACTTGCCTTATAACTCTGGGCCTAACCGCCCTACTCAACAGAATACGGCCTCCTAAGGGAAAAATAAATAAAAAATTGCCTTTTATAGATCTTATTTTTGTGAATATAACAAATCAAAACTTTGTCGGTGGCAACGCCCACATAAGGTGTGGCTCAATGTCAAAATTCAAATTTTCGATCGAAATTACTCAATAAAGTCGCAATTTTTTGTTACAATATGGGTATCTCAAACCAAAGTACTTGGGTATTCACCTCGACAGAAGGCTGACATGGAAAAATCACATAGAGGCAAAGAAAACTCAGATCAAGCTTAAAATGAATCAGTTATGGTGGCTGTTACACAAAAGATCAAAGTTGAATCTTGAATACAAAGTGCTATTATATAAAGCAATCCTGAAACCAATCTGGACTTATGGTATTCAGTTTTGGGGCACCGCATCTCCCTCTAATATCGAAAAATTGCAGCGAATACAATCCAAGTGTCTGCGAATTATTGTAAATGCGCCTTGGTATATGAGGAACGTTAACATCCATCGAGATTTAAATGTATCCACAATTTCTGAGGAAGTTGCAATGTCCTGCAGAAGCTACATTCAAAAATTACACAATCATCCGAATCCCCTTGCTAGGCAATTGTTGCTGAGCAAGGGGCATCGTCGATTAAAAAGAAAAGACACACTGAATATGCTGTAAAATTGCTACATCTCGCGACTCACCAAATTGTGATGGAACGTAGGGGATATCACATAGTTTTATTTAGTTTGTAAGATTTTAATACTTATTGTTAGTTTCTTGTATAAGAAAGATTCAATAAAAAAAAATAAGCTAAAAAAAAAAAAAAAAAAAAAAAAAATATGGGTATCTGATATATATTATTTATTTCTTAGTTTTCACATTTTAAAAGTTCTTATCAAAAATATAAATTTGAAATTTTTTTTTTTCAAAAACTTTCTACCATATTAAAGCCTATACAATTACCTTTACAACGGTGCATAAAACATATTTTTAAAGAATTTTTATGCATTTAAAGAAAATTTTTGCTGTAGAGAAATAGGATCATAAAAAATATATATTTACATTAAATACAAATATTTTAGATAGGTTAAAGGAAGTTTTTTTCGAAAAAATATCGCTTTTTATAAAAAATTTTATAATTAAAAAGTTAAAAATTAATATTAAATATTATATACCTATAAAAAGGTATTAAAATTACCTGTGTTTTGATACCCATATTATAGAAAAAAGCTGGCATCGAAGTCGACTTCGGGCCTGTGAGGCCAAAGACAACAAAGATCAGAACTTTTAACAACTGGAAAATATGATATATATAAGTAAAAAAATATTAAAAAGGTCTTTCTTTGGTACCCACATTTTAAGAAAAAATTGAGGTTATGGAGAAGTTTCGATTTAAAAATTTACCTTTTATTTTGAGCCACGCCTTATATGGGCATTAAGTTTTTAGTTTGTTATATTCAAAAAATAAGCTCTACACAAGGATAATTAATTTTTTTGTCAGGGTGTTATTTTGCACTTGTTTTGCAAAATATGAATTTCAGAAATTTTTTAATATTTTAATTTTGAAAAACAGTTTATACGATCCTAGATTTTAATCCAAATTTAGTGTCATTTATGGCATATGTACCGTTTTCTTGCTCATATAACAATATATCTGTACTCTAATGTTGGCGAACTATATACATATATGGCAATATGGCAATATAGCAACATAACATCGCTTTGCCTTCCTCATGAGAATTCTACTCACTCTTTGTCCCACATTAACATTTTGGTTTGCTAAATTGATCATACACCAAAAAGAGTACGAAGCTAGAGAAATAGTACTCTAATGTGCGAATTCTGATAGCATTATATTATGGTATATTTTTGGTCCTTTTCACACATATTGCTTCTTCAGCCAAATAATAAAATTGAGAGTATCGCTTTTCGCTCTCTTATACTTGCGCACATCAACCCCTTTATTATTTGCTATTCCATTCACACTATACGCTCTCATCCAAAAAGACAGATATATATAATTCTTTTGCATAAACTTTGGATTTTGTATATAAAACACTGTTAAGTTACTCACCTCTTCTTCATTCATTTCAATACGTATTTATTTTTAACCAAACGTAAACCAAGATGAAATATGTATTTCCACTGCTATATTATTTCACACAACGCACTACCGAACTGATATTGACAGAACCACGACTGAAGTAAATCGACACTATTATATACCAAGGTTAACAAAAAGAATGAGACGAATGCACACTGAAACATAATTCCGTGGGTATGTATTTGTCTCATTCGTTTTGTTTCTTGGATATTATATACCTCGGTGTTGTCGATTCTTTGTTTGCTCTTCATGGCGTTGCCACATTATTATTCCGCTACTAATCGCAGGAGATGACATTACTTACAAACAGGTCTTCACGGCAATAACATCATAGTACATATCACACCGCTTCCCAAGAATGGACGGGTCTACGTCCCGGAAGCACTCGACCACGTGATCGACCAAGCTCCATTCAACACAGCAGAATACAAAAATGCTTTGTACGGGAACAAAACAAAGCATTTCGTATTCTTGCTGCTACAACATATCACAAATTTTAGTTAAAATACCAAATTTGGTTAGCGAACTTATTAATATGTTCCACATATTACCAGCAGATGGCAATGCAGCCCACATGTTATTGTTGTTGTAGCAGCAAAAATACGGATATGCTTTGTTTTGTTCCCGTACAACGCATTTTCATATTCTGCTGAGGTGAATGGACCTTGGTCGACCACGGACCACGGGGGCGAATGCTTCCGTGACGTAGATCCGTCTATTCTTAGGAAGCATGCAGCCTTCATCATTGGAATTGGCTACATTGCTCTCCTGGGTTATCTGGTAAACTCAAAGACAACAACCCACGATATAATTAGTTAATAAACCCACTATATATAAGCCTCAATGAACCGATGACTGGCTAGCTGCACTAATGTGAAATTTTCTTCGGTTATGTGCTTGTTTTATCGAAAAGAATCAAATCTTAAAATCGCTATGTCTGCGCGAAGCTCTTGCAATGCAAGTAAGATATATTTCTCTGATGAATCATAATTCAGCTGTCGTGGAAACATTGGGGGAAAATGTGTTTAACTTTGGTACCAAATATATATATGTAGAAACATTCAATAATTTCGTGGTACAAAGTTTCTACATCACCAGAAAATGTGTAGTCAAGATTATTTGTCAACTATGTGACATTCGGTAAAATATAAAATTTTTGATTTTTTTATTGGTTCAATAATTTGTTTACAATGTTCAATAAACAGATTCTCCGCGTTTTTCGCTCTAAGCGGATAGCATCCGTCATACATTTGCAGCACATTCACACAATTATTACTGTGAGGGCAAAGTTATTTGTCGATAATGAAAATAAATTTGCACATGATGTTCTCGAGAAGTCCATAAAACCGTATAATATTTTTCGAGTCGAAAGTGGTAAAAATGTAGCCGTCGGTTCTAATGATGGTAGCGGCTTACCTGTGGCTATATTAAATCCAAACCCCACTCTATATTTTATGACCGTGGATGATATGTTTAGAACATTTTGTGAGCTTTCGGAATATTGTATTCGGACAAACACATCTATATCGGATCGACGTTTCACTAATTTTATTGAACGATATTGTAATATCCGTCAGAATCTTAGTGATGAACAGCTCGTTGATACATTGCTCAAGATCGCTCAACTGCCACCTGTAGATTCCCCAAAGTCGCAAAATTACGTGAATCTCTGGAACAATCTGGATGTAGAGTGTTGTTGCCGTATCGAAGGTTGGAAGAATAACCAGCTATTGCTTGTTTGTGACGCATGGTATGCTTTGCATCTTGCCCGCATTTGCGAATTTGTTACTGAAGCATTACGTAAACTGGGCCGACAAGTGCGCAAGATGCCACCAGAGCAACTGGTGCATATGATGTTCTTTTGCAACGTGGTGCGTCGCCCTATATTGGATATGTTTGATTTTGAAGTGAATTTAGCGAACTGTGCAAATAACTTAACTCTTCAAGAGTTAGGAGTAATGTCGATGGGCTTTTTTAAAACTCAAACACCAATTCGTAATCCAGAACTATTAGACCATCTATATCGTAGGTTAATTGCAGAAATTGATTTGGTGGAAGATATAATTCTCGTGTCGATTTTGAAGGTGTTGCGCTATAGCAGCAGGCTTCCTCAAATCAATGCAATGATGCAACTAATGGATGCTCTAAATAGTCAAGTAGACCGACTTTCATTATTAAGCTGTTTGCATGTGACTTTATTAGGTTCTGACCTTCAATGCTGCAATGATGAAGTAATTGAGCGAATATTGCAACGTTTCAACAGCAAAGTTCCGGAAACTCGTCTCAAGGACTTAGAACGTATAACTTTAGTAATCGGAATGTTTAATTTTCGCAGTAAATCAAGAGTCGAAGAGGATGTTTGCTTAAAGATTTTGAAGGATTTAAATCATCGAGTGGATGAAATTATAAAACATCCTCGCTGTTTCACTAATTGTTTACATTTCCTTTCTATGAAGGGCTACTACGATCAGGAAATGTTAAGTTCTGTGCTGGATACGAATTTTATACGCCACGCATATTGTGGAAATATGAAAATGGGTCGTGAAATTTTTCATATTGATTCGTTTGTTAAAATAAACCTAAAGGATTGTGCATACGAAGGATACCAGCTGATGGAAAAATATAGGCGTACCATGGGCAAAATGCTTACAAATTATATACCCGATCGTAAATATAAGCTTCTTACAACTGATCGCATTTTGATGGAAATTAAGGAAAGTACTGATCGTATTTTTCAGGCAAATGCTTTTAAGCATGTGTTACCACACTTCGAACGCCCTGATATAGTAATTTGCTATGATAACAAGACACGTAAGGCAATTCCAATATCGCCATATTGCCCGGAAAACTATAGCGGTGTGTATTTTGGCTTTTATATGCTTATATTATGTATGACACGGTTCTTGCAGGTGTCATTCTGACTCGAAAGGAGCTCCTAGGCACAATAGAAACACCAGATATTGGCATAGTTGTAATTTGTGTAGTTGGCTGGAACAATGTTGTGCGAGGAAAAGATCGTCACACAGGTCTATTTGATATGAAAATCGACCAATTACGCCGTCTTAGTCATAATGTGGTATTGGTATGTTGGAAATTAAACTCCATATGTTTGGCTTAGATCATATGTTATTATTGCAAGCTCACTCTTTTTCGCTCGATTGGGTGTAATATAGTGAGTGAATATTTAAGCAGTCCATAAATTTCAAACTTTTCGATTAGTAGTATATGATTTAAAAGTGAAAATTTGGAACAAGAATATGTAGATAAGAAAACGAAATTGAAAATGGTCTGCTTAAATATTGTTAGATGAATAAGAAATTCTCTATTGACTTTCCGTATATACCTTATGAAGCAATAACGATAAAGTTAAATTCCAGTTGATTTTTATTTCCTAATATAAGAAAGTGTACTATTGATCTCTACAAATATACAAATATTTTCAGATATATTGGCACGAGTGGCGTGAGCTGGAGACAGAAATTGACCGTCAGAATTTATTAAAACGAAGGCTAACAAAAGTTATAAATTTGTAGCAAATATGTACTTTTTTATTATATTTAAAATGATTAGTGTGTAACCACAAATAAATCAACAGCTGTCATAGAGCATTTAGTATTTTCTTTGTATATTCGAAAACTAAAAACAGCGTTGCAGTTGCGGGTATTGTTCTCAGTACTGAAGGCAGCAAACCATTATACAAAGCAAGTGGGCCTTCAGATCGTATAATTTCTAAACCAACTGAAGTCATGCTCCGCTTCAGATTATTTACCTGTATACGACTCTTTATTACATCTGCTGGAAATATTACAGTCCAGAGAGTGGCGCCACCGATTGCTCCTGCAGTCATGGTTTTCAGGGGGCCAATGTCGTCCTTCGTTTGACCAGGCCTTCCAATTATAGAATTAATAGACAAATCAATATTGTGGCTGAAATATACTTGTATTTATAATCATGTCAATTTGTACCTTGTAAATAATTCTCGAGTGCCTTCATATGACCCAAAGAAAAAGAAATAGCCAGGCATTTCGCGCATAAATGTTGAACTGAGACCACGAAAGAATCCAGGGATTCCTGAAATGTAGAAAATGTATTATTGTTTAGTTTATTACCAAATGGATGTAACATGTTGATACTAAATATTATCATTTCAATTCGAAATCATGTATCTCTAGAAACTGCAGTTTTAAACCAAGCCCAAAAACTTTCTATTTAAAATTTTAACTATCTACAAGCTGGATTTATTAAGACTCCTCTATACTGGTTCCCTTACGTAAGGACATACCATCTGTTCGATATATTTGGCGAGTCAATTGCCAAGATGTAATGTGCGCTTTTCTTTCTGCGTTTCCATTTGTCTGATGTCCTGTCTTTGAAAGTATTTCCCATTATTTCATTGAATATGTACAAACGTGCTTAATATAACATTGATACCTCACGTAGTGCTTGCAATTTACACTTAATCAATTCTGTTGGACATAATGTGAATGTTGAGAAAAATGCTGCGAAGAATCCTGCAAACGCGTTACCTAACGTTGATAGATTTTGAACGTTCTCTACGCCAGCCAAATGTGCAACCAGTTTCTGACAACCACCGTATGCAGCAAAAAGCACTGAATTCTCGGCAACATTGGCCACTACTGCTGGGACTGTACCTGCGTAGAGACCGTGCACAATGCCATCCTTCCGATATGTTTGTGCAAAACAATCACACATGCTTTTGTAGAGTTTAGGAAATGTTTGTTGTTTCACTTTTACTGTATCCAATGGTTGTGAGACATAAACTTGTGCCATTCCAGCTGTAGGGTAATAGTATTAAGACGATCAGTAAGAAATGGATTGTTCATCAACTCACCCAAAGATCCCGCCGAAAAATCAATCGTTCCTTGGAGAATGCTGTGCTTACTGCTGGACCGGCTCTCATGCATTTTTCTATTCCACTTTTATGTAATTAACGTTGGTATCCCGAATTTATTGTCACTATTCAATGCTAACAATACGCAATTTTTGTGATTAAATTTTCAATACAATAGATCTGCTAAGTATATGAGTGTACGATATACTTCACTATCAGACATTCGCTCATCCGCATGGATCGTATCACAGTGTAATTAACCACCGTACATAATCGGCGTTTTGAGATAAGGCTTCACGTTAATGGATTGATACAGAAAAATGTCGTCATTATTATTGTTTGATTTGCCGCTGCTTTATTTGTTATCATTGAGAAGTTTATTAGTGATGGAAACGATCAAATTCAAACCTACTCGCTGGTTATAAAAGAAGTATCGCAACGGATTGAACCGTCACTTAATAACTTATTACTCGCTGGTTATAATGAAGGTAGCGGAAAGGAATAAACTGTCACTTAATAATTTATTACATGAAAAATGAATGCAAGTGGCTATAATGGACGGGCGAATCGTAAGTACCTGTACACATTGGCCTGTCCAGGCGCAAATGTCCGCCCGAGAAAGGTAGAAAAGTAGGCAGTCAGATGTAAGATGTAAGTTTTGCGCCGAAAGTCCAATCCAAAATTTCAAATCGGCGCAACGAGCTATGTGCAAAGTGTTTCGATTTTCAGACGTTGAAGCGATAACATCAGTAATGCTTTGTTTATAGTATGTTTACACATACGAGATTATCTATCACTCAAATCTAGTTTCGAACATGTAGATTTCCCATATAAAATTACTACCACCATAATCTAGGATTTTGTGTCATATGTTATATGAACATGACAGTTATAACACGTGAGATGTCTGAGAATCCCTATTGTAAAGTACCTCCTATTGTATCACCCTATATTATAGTATGTTTACATATACGAGATTATCACTCTCACTTCTTCACGAAATAATCGATAAAAAACAGAGTTGCATACACGAAAATCTAACAAAGTTATCCGGATTTGCACAAAATCTTAGATTATGGTGGTAGTAATTTTATATGGGAAATCTATTTGTTCGAAACTAGATTTAAGTTATATAGTGCGATTAGTCAACACGTAAGCTATCATAAAGCAAACTAAAGTAAGGTAAAAAACGGCTTGCGATTAGTCAACGCGGACAGGTCAATCCATATGCTATATAGGAAGGAAAGAGATAGCTAGGTTTAGTATAAAATAGAAATTTGATAGGGAGAAAAGAGAATGACTCTCATATGCTCCGTTGAAGATCTTATTTCTTCAGATTCCAACTTTAAGTCACCTACCCATCCGTTTTGACTAATCGCTCTTAATGCTTTTGCATAAAATAGATCGGAAAAGCTGATCCGTTACCCACCGATACGTGTTGCTTATTGCACTAAATCTCAAAAATCAAGATAATCTCGCATGTGAAACATACTATAGGAAGCCCTCTATATTAGAGTTATGCGATTAATTTTTTGTTCAACAAGTTTGATTAATCAATTATTAGTTACATGCAAATTTTACGTACAGCTGATTATTGTTTACATTTTGATGAAGAAGAGGAATAATTAGCAAGAAAAAGAATAAAGGAATATTTAAGAAAGCTAGATGTGAAGTGTTCCCCTGGAACATTTAATTTAATTTGATTAACTTGATTAACTACTGAAGAAACTTGACAAAGAATATTTAATTACATCTTGCATATTTATTTTACTAATATTCCGTTTTCCATTTACAAAAAAAAATTCTTATTTACTTAAATTGCAGTCAACTGTGTGCATCAGCTGTTTTCTTGATGGCAATTTTTGCTGTTAAATATTTGTACAGTAGAAACTAGCAACTTTTCATCAAAATCAATTGTCAGTTTACTCTCTCAATTTCTCTTCTTTTGCTGGATTTTTGCGTACGCGAACCTCAAAACCTCATAATTTGTAAAAATTATAAATAATTATCAGGTCAGGTATGCGAACGCAACTAATATTCGACTAACCAATTCGCTTAATTAAAATGAAAATTTATAATTATTGAAATTATTCGATTAATTATAATTTATATTAATCAAAATATTTTTTATTTATATTTTTTTTGTTTTGATATATTCTTTGAGAATAAACATTTTAAACGCATTCTCATATCCATAGCTTTGGAAAGCTTCCTGTCTTTGTATTGGAAAAAATATTAGAAACATATAGAAAATTTTATTCGAATAATCTTATTCTGAATAATTATAACACTGATTAAATGAATAATTCCAATTTTGAATAATCAAATTATTGATTATTCGAATAATTTCATATTTGATTATTCCAATACTTTGGTTAATCAAAATTTTTGAACAAACAATTAATTGCACAGCCCTTCTTTATTCCAAAATCTCAATTCCACTGTAGTATTTCAATTTAATTAAAACCGCAATTGCACTTATGTTCACTTGCGATATTTCATGGGTAACCAAAACTGACAATTAAATCAGCAATTAAAAGTTCTTCTTCATTATCAAGTTTATGTTGTTTTCCTGATTTGCTGCTAACTCCGCAACTTGTATTCTTTGAGGCCATTCCCATTTTCGAATGTATGCAAGCGGTGTGCGGCCCACTTCGATGTTGACGGTAAAGAAAATAGATCAGGTTTTCTTATTATTACGTTTATTTGAAGCCATTCTGCATTTTTCCTTAATAAATATTCGCGTCGTCGATAACATTTCTCCCATTTTTCACCTATGTAAAAATGACACACTGTGTGTCGCGTTTTTCGAATGCGCCCGCTTTAATAATATCTTGTAGCAAGAAGTTTGAAACAGCGGTTTCATTTGCTTCATTCCAAATCGGTTGAGTGCTTCTTTCCAAACATCGAAAAGCACAGCAAGACACATTTATTATTAAAAAAATGCAAGAAATAGCAACTTGATTCTTATCCCACAAACTCTAAGTTGAACATTTTTAATGTCCACAAAGCTTGAAAGCCACTAAATGAAAACAATTTTTATTGCTCTCATTGAAGTGGAATTTTATTTATTACCCAAATTAGAGTCCATTTTCAAAAGAAAGATTATTTATATTGTAACGAGAATCAATAGTTGGTTAATCATCACTATTGCTAATGACACTATTGTGAGTGAACGAATAGTGACAGCATCGAAACGAATGTCAACAAAAAGAAATAGGCCAACGAGAAAGAAAGAGAAGAATCTCGACTACGATAATGGAAGATTCTGGAGTGTTGCCACAGAGTATAAATAGGGCCAGTTGTTGACAAATCAATTCAGTCAAATACCGAAAGTGATAGCGCAGACATTGTTACAATATCAGAGGCAAACGTTACAAGTACATTAAAGAGTTATTATAGATAGATGATTGTAAATAGAGTTGATTAAATAAATTGTTGCTGAATATAGTTGTACAAAATAATAGGCTAGACACACGGCAGCCTTAATTTGCATTAACAGCCTTAATGCACATTAACTCATGCATTTGCTTTATCCAAATGCACATTAACGCCATAATAAATGCCCAAAATTTTCGTGCATTTAGCTGAATTTACTAATTTCGACATGGCAACTCCGTTAAAAATTGGTATTTGGTTGCTATTGTGAATGGTGATTTGCATTGACAGGAAGAAAAAGAAAAGAAATTAAAATAAAGAAAAAAGCGCAAGAAGAGAAGTAAGCTATTTTTGTTACAATATATATGCAAATATGTATATTAACAATACTATTTTTTTTTAAATGGCAGAAAACAAGTATCGGAAAGTCTGGTGTACCAGCGATGAAATCAAATTGCTGGACTTGTGGCCTGAACGGGACGGAGATTTGCGTCGCACCAATCGCAATCTGCATATATATGCAGATATCTCAATTGAAATGTCCACGAAATTTACACCGAAGTTGCATTGTATTATTTTTTAATTTATTTAATAGCAATCGAATTTTTTCATTAAATTGCTGTTGATTTTCAAAAAAATAACAAAATCGCCAATAAAATTTTCCTTTTATCCATTTTAATTTGACTATTTTCAAAACTTTAAAATCAGATATCTAAATGCAGAAAGTTGTCGTCTGTCACTGTGAATTTCTAATGTGCATTTATGCTTCTTAATGCAAATTAATTTTGTTCGTCTGTCTAGGCTATAAGTGTTGCAATTATTATTGACAGAATCCAGTGACCGAACAAGGTTGATTTAAATAGAATTAAACGTTCACATAATAAAAACGTAACAATATTTAGCCAACTTCGTTATCTTCATTATCCATTACTCATTTCCATTCCACTACAAACGAACAAAATAAGTAACCATCTTATAGAAATGTCAATCTTTAACAACTTATACCTTAACGGGAAAACACTTTAATAGCCTAGACAGACGGCAGCCTAATTCCGGATTACCGAGTTAATTCGAATTAACTCGGGCATTAACTGCAGCTAATCCGCATTAACTCTATGAGTTAATTCTCAAAATAAAAGAGGATTAGGGCAATTTGCCATGGCAACACTGCTTGAAATTTTATATTGTGAATTTTTCTCGATCCATTTTACAAAATATTAGGTGTGTTCGCTAACAAAAAACTTTCAACAATTGTTAACAGTTTTCAACATGAAAAGCGTTAGAGAACAAATAAATCCAGCTGTCAATTACGAACTGTGAATGTCAATTTACAAGTCTCTGATAGTTTTCAGTTCACGTACTTCTTGTAGATTTTCTCATATCGTGAGTGACAGATGACAGAAATTGATAGTGATAGTAATGTAAGTGAGCAGACCTAATAAAACAGCAATCAGCCGTTTAGTTAATCCGCAATACTGTCGTCTGTCAGGTTATTATTTTATTCGGATTAAGTGCGCCGGTAATCCGGAATTAGGCTGCCGTCTGTCTAGGCTATAAGAAAATAATGAGTATGAACTTTTTTTAAGATCGATTAATACAGTGTCGTATTCAGAGGAGGGGTTCCGGTGATAGATCCCCCCTTGGCCGCCCGGATTGTTGAAAAGAAAAATAATAATATATAGATATTTAAAAATCATTCATTAATTTTTTTGTCTTATACATACTAGTAGGGTAACTTTCTAAGCGCATGTTGATTTGTAGGAATATATTGCTATTTGTTCCTAAAGGCAATCCTTAAAATATTGGCAATGTATTCTGTCTCCAAATGCTTCATTGTCTTTATCGATACGCAGAGATAAGCAAACTGCGATTCCATAAAAAATTAGATCCAAATTATACACAACACGCAAGATGGCGACTCAAGAAGAGAAGTAAGCGTTTTTTTTTTCTTATAATTTAATATTACATTCATATATTTTTTTTTATTTCAGTAAAAAATTGATATGTGAATATAAAACATTTCATCAATTATTCGTAAAAACAGCAACTTGTTTCTGTTTCCTCCTAAAACTTGTTACAGTAAGTCGGGAGCTGGAGCCTCCTTGTGCGCACAAGTCAAACAAATTTTGTAATAAAACATTCTCCTCTGCCTTTGTTCGCCTTACTATTGAAGAATAGAATAAATTCTAAACGTTGTCAGTATTGCAAAGTATATGTTTAAAAAAATTAAAATAAATATGTGGCACTTAAAGCCCCGAAGGTCTCATTGGCAGAGCTTCTCTTCCATTACTGTTCTGCGTGTTAAATTTTGGATAGTATTAAAAGGGACGTACTTATTTTAGCTGGTTCTGAATGGCAGAACCCTTGTGACATCACTTTTTCTGAGCTTTTTCACAGAGCTCTTTTAGAAACTTTTTCATGGCAAGTTGTTACTGTCGGAAGAATTGCCAATTGCTTGTCGACAGGTGGGTACTGTTCGAAAGAAAAATCTTGTCGATATTAAATTTGTTATGCATCAGTCGGGGATTGAACCACGACCTACAGATCAGAAGGCCAACACACTAACCACTAACACAAAGTATTATAAATATAAACACACAATAAATCAATGCGGTGTTAAAACTGTATTGATATATTGTAAACATACGTTTAGGAAGTCAGCCATACTTTACATATTCCCAGCACAAGACTCGAAGGTTCAATAACTTCTTGCTTTTGTATATCGGTAATCAGCTTAATGGCTTCATCTCTTTTGGTCAATGGAACTCTCCCTGGTGCTTGATGAATTGGTCTAGAATATCCGGTGCTAATGTGATGTTTCGTCCGCCGATTTGTTTATTTGATGAAAATGTTGAAGTGTCCTTCTCCAAGAGATATAAAGCCTTCTCCTGTTGCTGTTTTGTAAGCACATCTGCATTCATCTTAACATTCTTTTACTTTTCATCAACGAAGCCTTTTCACGATCTACTATTTCAGTAACTTCCTGGGAATAACCAATCAGCATCCCTTCCTTCACAACTGTAAGTTATTGAGTTGGATTTTGTATTCTCACCGGTATCATTCCATTCTCTTTAGGCTCCACTACTATTTTGCCAAGTATGAAGCTTTTAGTTTCTATTTGTTTATATGCTTCCATTACCCATAACTTGCCTGCCCCATCCACATTAATCTGTGCGCAAACTACCTCTTCTGAATTTACTCGAACCTCTTGGCGTTGACATGTCAGTGTTTGTTTGATGTTTCCATTATGCTTGTAACTGATGTTCAATGGTAACTCGACGTTTGCATAACGTCGATTTGAATCTAATGTAAATCCATAAGCAGCATGGAAACAATGTCAATTATTACGTCATCTATGATTTCGTCCAAAATCAAGTAATTTTCCCACATGTAATTTCCAATAGATATTCGCTTCTTAATCGTATCCAAAATCTGTGCTTCCTCAACCGTTGCCGTACGCAATTTGATTCCCATTCAAGTCTCAAACCTCTTTACCAAATTGCTCTTGAACTAAATATTGTACAGTTTTCCATCGATAGTCAATCTCTCCCATTATTACGTTGCACACGCGATTTTAATTCCACTCGATGTAATTGACTCTTATATTCGTTTCCATATTTCCGCTGGAGTGTGTCCAACAGTGATTAGCAGCTACCACGATCTTTCCGTGGAACCATCTGTAATAGTTAGGAGGCATTCGTTTTCAATCCTTAAGGTGTGATTGCCAAAAGTTATCAGCAACGATGACTTGCATAAAAAATGTAACTTTGAACCAATGGCCAAATATATTAAACTGCGAAAATAGTGGTGGTTAGGCCACACACTGCGAAAAGGCGTAACGGAGGTTCGCCGACAAGCCCTTGATTGGAGCACGCAAGGCGGCCGCCAAAGGGGGCCACCCTAAGGCTACGCGCAGAAGAACATTACAAAAAAAATCGATGAATTTGGAAAATCATGGAACAAAATAAAGATGCTAGCAAAAAACAGGACCAGTTGGAAATGCTTTATAGAGGCCCTATGCTCCAGTGGGAGATACAGGAAATGATGATGATGAACTTTCAATGCGACAATTAAAGCAGCAGTCTTGTCGCTATAGTGCCATTGGTTCTATGAACCGGCAGAAACTGAGAGAGTTTTTATGCATCCACCATAAAGCCCGAACCTTGCTCCTTCAGATTATCATTTATTTTGACCTCTGCAGAACTCTCTTAAGGGTGTAAATTGAAATTCCGTAGAGGCCTGCAAAACGCGATTTGATCAGAAAACCCAGAAGTTCTACACAGATGGAATAATGGCTTTACCCCAAATATGCAAAAGGTTATCGATCAAAACGGCATATATTTGGTTTAATAAAACTAGTTTAAAATATATGAAAAAAGTATTTCATTTTCAAATTTCTAACCGAACTTTTCCGAACACTCAATACATAACATTTAATAGAGGAATGTCCCCGGTCGTGAGCCAGTCAATTTTTTCTTTTAAGTTAAAATCAAAAGCAATACTTTGTATTATGTCACTTTTGCTTTGTCATCGGCCTGTGTCCACGTGTTGCTTTGCTTTACAAATATCGTGAAAAAGACCGCAAGGTAAATAATATTTAGTTTTTGTTTAAGAGGTAGATTTGTTAGTAGATCGTTAAAAAAAGAGAAACAATACCGTCAAAAAAATTGAAGTGAAATTTATTTGCATTTAAGTTTTGCTAAGTTTCTTTGAATATATATTCTTTCTTCAATAAAAGAATTAAAAGGAATTAATAAATTTTAAATTTGTGTTGATCTCACATTAAGTTTTTCAATATTAAACAGATTTTCTGGCGCAACTCACAAAAAATTTGTTCCCTCATAACTCTCAGAAGCTACGTAATTTATATAAAATGTTATATCTGCAAGATTCTTGAGTAATCTTCATTTCAAATACGAATTTTGACTTTCAGCCGCATCTTATGTAGGAATTTCCGCCTAGAAATGTTTTGTTCACTTACTAACTTATGTGGCCATTATAACTTATTATCGATTTAGGCCGAAACTAGCATGCTTCGCCAGCCAACTCTTCTGTTCGCTAGCTGGTGCCAGTTACAGATTCCAAGCACTGACAAGCTTTCCAGTACTTGGTCTTTCCACATTAGGTTGGGCCTACCTCCTCTGTGTCGTCCACCAAAGGGTTCCAAATATAACACCTCCTTATCCGAAGCGTGTTCTTCCATTTGCCCGACATGACATGAGCTAGCGCAGCCGCTGAATTTTAATGCGCTTTACTATGTCGGTGTCGGCATACAGCTAATGGTTGTACCTCATTCGATACTCGCCAACAACGATAATAGGTCCAAAGATCTTGCGTAGGATTTTCTCGCGAAAATTCCGAGCATTCTCTCATCTGAAGTTGAAATTGTCCATGCTTCGGGCCCATATGTAATCACAGGCATGGTGAGTTGCTTGTAGAGTGTGGTTTTCGTTTCTCGAGAGAGGGCTCGAATTCTGAATTGCTTACTTAGCCCAAAGTAGTACCTGTTAGCCAGAGTGATGCTTCGTAATATCTTCCAAGATAGACAAAGTCCTTCACTACTTCAAAAGCGTAGTTATCAACAGCGTCATGCTGTCCAATATGCCGGGACTTTTTCTTTGTTGACGCTAGGTAATTTGTCTTGCCCTCATTCACCGTAAGATCCATTTAACGCGACTCTCATTCCAACTCTGAGAATACTGCACTTATTGCTCGCGTGTTCATACCGATTATGTCAATGTTAACGGCATACGCCAACAGCATGATACTTTTGTTGAAGATAGTGCCAAATAGATGGTGTGAGTCAATTTGGTTTTCTTGGGTCTTCTCTAGGATTTGGCGCAGTGTAAAAATTTGGTGGATGGTAGATTTACCAGGTCTGAAGCTACACTGATAAGACCGAATCAGGTCGTTAAGCATAGGCTTCAATATTTCACATAGTACGCTCGGTAGAACCTTGTATGCGATGCTATGAAGACTTATTCGACGGTAGTTGGCGCAAATTGTGGAGTCTTACTTTTGTAAGAGACAGAGAATATTGAGCCGCCCATCATAGGTTATGCTTTCATTAGACCATATTCTGCTTATGATCTGGTACATGCTGGTGAGTGGCTCACCGCCTCCGGCCTTAAACAACTCGGCAGGCAGGCCATCAGCACCTGGACCTTTGTTGTCTTTCAGCCTAAAAATGGCCTCTTTGACCTCGTCATGGTTGGGTGGTGAAACATCTATACCATCATCCGTGATTAGGAAGTTCGGGAGTTCTCCTCCACTGGAAAAGTGGAGGAGAACTGGAGTGAGTACCGTGGAAAAGTGTTCCCTACATAAGCTCAGTATACTCTGGACATCTGTAACCAGATTCCCATTTTCGTCACTACTAATTTAGTTCACAACTTCATAAAAAAGAAAACTGTATACGAAGTAATTTGTTCTTTTTTTCCTCAGGGTCCGCTATTCTGAGCTTATGCCGAATTTTTCATTTTTAATCCTTACAATTTATTTCAAAAAAAGGCATGCGACTTCAAAGTAAAGGTAAGAAGGCTCCGTACCGTGACATAGTACCTAAAAGGTTACATCAAAAAGTATGATTTTGGAATAATATAAGTATTTTTTCGGCAGGTGTTATTGATTTGACTACAAAATTCATACTACGTTTTTTATGTAAGGCGTAATACGAAAGAAGAGCTTATGTTGCACTTTATAGCCTAGACAGACGGCAGCCTAATTCCGGATTACCGAGTTAATACGAATTGACTCGGGCATTAACTGTAGCTAATCCGCATTAGCTCTATGATTTAATTCTCAAAATAAAAGAGAATTAGGGGAATTTGCGATGGCAGCACTGCTGAAAATTTTCTATTGTGAATTTTCCTCGATCCATTTTACAAAATATTAGGTGTGTACGCTAACAAAAAACTTTCAACAATTGTTAACAGTTTTCAAAATGAAAAGCGTTCGCGAACAAATAAATCCACCTGTCAATTACGAACTGTGAGTGTCAATTTACAAGTTTCTGATAGTTTTCAGTTCACGTACTTCTTGTAGATTTTCTCATATCGTGAGTGACAGATGACAGAAATTGATAGTGATAGTAATGTAAGAGAGCAGACCTAATAAAACAGCAATCAGCTGTTTACTTAATCCGCAATACTGCCGTCTGTCAGGTTAATATTTTATTCGGATTAAGTGCGCCGGTAATCCGGATTAACGCTGCCGTCTGTCTAGGCTATTACTCTCAATGAAGTCAGTGCGGTATAATTTTGATTCTGTTTGGGTGTCTACATATTTTAAAATGGTATCTTTTATGGAACATTTAATACATGTGAGAAGACAATGCCTCAATATATATGAACAAATATTGCATAATACATAAAAATTAAATGATAACTATGTTAAAGTGGGCCAGGTTTATCATCAAATGAAAACATATATAGGGAATATCTAAAAAATGTATATAGTTGAAGAGTATCCCGAAAACTCGAGGGACTTCAAACATTGCGTGCATAAAAATATTGGATATATTATCTGCCCAAAATTATGGACATTATGGAGTACAGAGTTTGATAACTTATATACTTCTTTTGTTCTATGTTTCTATATTTATTATATTTTTCTTATTAAATAGCACTAATTGATTTCAACATAAAAAAGAATGAAAAGTGTGAAAATATTAACCAATAAGTGAGGCGAGCGTTTTGTTTGAAAACTTGGTTTTTCTATCTACTGCATGAAAAAGTAGAATACCCATAATATTATATTGTAAATATTATAACATTATTACATTATACATTATACATTATTATTATAATATAAACATACATTAAAACATACACATTAATAGAGTTGATACATTTTTGTCGTCATGGTATATAGTCGAATATAGTAAATAAACGATTAAATAAATAAAATAATTATAATAAATATTCATAAATGAACGATTTAAGATTTTGTCTTATGCTCATAATCGAATGATATCTGACAAAATATGTGTATCGTATATATAAAATGCATGTTTATATACATTTGCGGATGACGGAGAAGAAGATTAAAATAAAGATAAAGTTACATTTAAATATGAAGATAACAATTTTTGTTTTATCAAATTGGCTTCCACTGCTCCCTGCGTGACCCTAAGTAGGTAAAATCTTTGACCAACATTATTTTGGCAAAAAAGTGAATTAGTTTATGTTTACGATTATGACCAATCTTGGTATGTGTATGGATAAATATGTATTTAACAATTTCGCAACATTTGTTATGTATATTTACCAGTACAATCATATGATATGGATTGTGAAATACACAATCCATATCAATATATCTTATAATTGTGGAATGACAGAACATGAGCCAACTGAGTTGCAGTTGGGTGTGAAAAAGCCGATGAAGCACTTTCCCACTCAATTCGTAGTTCTGCACTTACGTAAGCATACCAACAATGTTTAGACATACCATGATAACTAAAATCACGTGGACTACTCATGTGTGTGAATATGAAAAAGTTACTTTCCCACACAATGGGTACATACATACACACATGTGGTGAGAATTGATTGCCGAATGTGGATTGTAGATTGTAGATTGGTATGTGGGTAAATTTGTAAGTAAATACTTTTAGGAGAAATTGTATATACGATCCTTACGAGGCCCTCCAGTGTTAGTGTTTAAAATTAACAGTTGTAAAAGTAAATAAGTGAAAAGAGGGAAAATAAAATCAAAGGAAGCTGGAACAACTATGTGCTTTTATTGAAGAGGACAATAGAGGCAGTAAGTATACTCGTATACTCCACCAATTCAACTCTACTTTTCAGGTGATCAGTGCTTAAGTTCCGAGAGAACTCGCAATTAGGTAACACGGTGTTGTGGAAAAATAGTACACAACACAAACAAAACCAATTATATATTTACAAAGTTTCTGTCTTAAGAAATTTATTGAGGGTTATCGCGCCACCTTGTATTAAAACATATTTGACCCTTGTCAAAATTGCTTTCAGCTTGTAAATTTTCACAATTCTAGTACGTCTCTACTGAGCAGATACCAAATTGTGGAATCCTTAAGGTGTAATTTTTACCGTTATTACAGAGCTCTTTCGGAACTATACTCGTATTGTTAAAAGATTTGCCAATTAAATTACTTTCGACATGCGGGCAGATCGAGTCGTGCTTTGAACCTCACCACCACCACAGAAGAGTAACTCACCAACCGCTGTGCTACGATAGTCTATGTATATAATTTACGAGCAGCAAGTAAAATTCACCGACCTATTAAATTCTATATCAATTAACAGGATGCTCTGCCAGCAATAAAATAAATTTTGTTTATATACTGTAAATTGGAATTTAGCTCGTTATGTCACTAGTCGTAAAGTGGGCCGAACAGAATAGGTACAGTTTTAATATGCCTAATTCTGAGGTGTCATTAAATTTTTAAAATTATTCGATTGGCTTTACAGAAATGCATTGAGCTTGCTCAATTGGGAAGAAGACATTGTATGTAAATTAAATATTTCTTGTTTTGATATATTGCTTAGTAAAATTAGCATTGTTACAAAATTTCTATATTTATTATGGTTTTTTTTTTAGAAATTTGGTAAAACATACTTTTAGTAAATAATCAGAATCAGCATTATTGTTATATAGTTAATATGGCCGGTGTCACCATAAGAAAATTAATTTCAACATTTTAAAAACTCTAAGGCCATTATCACAGTGACGAGTTGATCTACATTCGACAGTTAACTATCGTTTTTTAATCTCACAGTGAGAGTTAACTTAAAGGTAGCCGCTGAATATCCAAGAGTTAACCTCCAGTTAACTGAATGTAGAAATCAATTAGCGTAGGTAAGGAATTAATTGTTTGTAGAACAATTCGGGAAAGGACTACGTAGAGGTAGCTGTTGGCATATGGTAAGCAGTTGCTTTGAATATTGGTTCATTCATCAACAAAGATTTGGATATCTGGAAGGAAAGTACTTGCTACTTCGTTCCAACATCTCTCCTTAACTTCAGTGCTAATGCGGTCAGTTTTTTGGCACTCGATTGTGTTTTTTTTTTTTTTGTTCAAGAATTGTTTATTCATCTTATAACAATGAAAAATTGTTTGCCCGCTTTTTGTCACTCATTTTGCTATTTTGTTTTGAATTAAAAAATTTAACTCAATTCTGCGAATTTTAAATTTATTTACTAATAGATTAGTTTAAGGTTAACTCGTCACTGTGAAAATGGCACTGAGATGAGAAAATACAAGTATTAAAATTGAAATGGTTAATGGTTAAATTATTTAAGATAATATTCAATTTATGTTCGTCATAGTAAATTTTCTTATTTGTGTCCTTACATAAATACATGCATACGTATATAATTTAAGACGCTTACTAATATATTTTTATCTACACATGTATGGTCAAAAATAAATAGATGTGATTCAATTAGTGATGAGTGTGTTTCGAAACAACCTAGAATACACATACTTACATATGTATGTACATGTTACGTACATAAAAATCTATGTTGAATATATAACGAAACGTTCTCATTGTAGCACCTCAATGCAAACAAAATCATCGACTTATTTGGTGTTCTTATTTGTTTATGTTTTTTAGTCGTATAGCTCAATAACATAGTTTATATGATTGTATAAATCCTAGTACTTCAATCTCATGAATTAAATAGATTTTAGGTAATCAATTTTCTTAACAAATAATTTGGGAAGATATTATATGCTTAGCTTGTCCTTAGAACGCTTTTCTGTATAATCTCCCAATATAGAAACTTCATCCACTGCTTCAATAATAGTACGTTGAGGTATATCATCGCATATTTAATAAAACGTGGTGAAAGGATGATAGTTAGATGGATTGGAAGCATGATGATTAGCAGATGGCAACACTGAAGGTCGGACGCCTGGATGATAATTGCCTGCAGCCACTTGATGGTAGGCACCAAAGCCACGTGCTGTCATATGGCGATTTTGCGAAGTTTCACCCAATAAACGCGTCTGGTCTGAACCCAACAGACGATTGTTTTGTTCCATCAACAAATGCGCGGTGGGATCCACCAACAATCGATGTTGATCGGCTGCAGCATTTGAAGCAGCTAATATGCGATGCTGTTCAACGGTTGATAGAAGTCGATGATGTTCTAAACTTTCACGACTCTGATGTTGCATCTGAGATGTGAGAAACGATCGATTGTTAGCGACAGACATATTGGTATTCGGTGTGAGGTCCAAAGATGCCATACGCAACATATCATGGTGTGGGTGATTATAGGGCAATTGCGGTGGCGATGGTACCACGTAATTTGCGGTGCGACTTAAGTCAACCGAAGTTGTTTGATCATGATCCTGTTCACCCAGCTGATCTGGAAGCATATGCATGGCGTTCTGGTGTTGATGCATACTTAATTGGCTGCTGTGCTCCTGGTGCTGCTGATGCTGTGCTGCGGTAGCAGCAGCTACGACTGCTGACGTATGGTGTTGCTGCTGCTGCTGTGATTGCTGTTGTGGCTGCTGACTTTGTTCACGCTCAGATAAAATATCGTATATATGATGATGGTAGCGACTAATACCCGGTATATTTGAGCTGGCACTGCCTGGCAGTTGGAAATTAGGATGGTAATTGGTTGAACCGATGTTTGATCGTGATGACATATCGAGTCCTTGCAAATCTGACATATCGTTCGTAGATCCTGTACCAGTAATAGACGAATTGTTGTTCCCACCTCGATACTCAGCCGGCGAATCAAGTTCTTGATGTTGGCTGTTGTACTTAAGATTTGCTGTATCATATTTTGAGTACATCAAGTCCATTTGAGATTGTGTAAACTTCATACGCATATCATGGCCATTACTGTTGATAAAACAAAAAGTACTCATCAATATAATAGCAAGGGAAACCCACTTAGACCAACTAAACAGTAAGAGGCTGATATCAGCCTTTCTGAGTGTTTTAAACTCAGCCTTCACCCAGCTATAACTTCCTTAAATAGTAAATGTTTACGAAAGATTTTCGAATTTTGTCAGATTTAAGGTAGCAAAACCCCATTATATAAATGAGTAGGAATACCGATATATTGCTTGGAATGAACTTATGTACACCAAGTAGTAAAGATTTTTCAATCTCGTAGATGCAGAAAGAATCAACGAACATATTCATTGTTTATTTGTTTTATTGCCTTCTTTATTTATTAATTAAGACCCAATAAATCTGTGGCAGAAAGCAGTAATCGCTTGAGTTTAAGTAACAGTTACATGCACCACCGAGACTAACGTATTTAATTACAATGCATTTGTGTAAAATTTTGGTAAAATTCACATAAAAATTTTTCAGAAAATCAAGAAAAACCAAAAAATTGATATTCATTTAAGCTCATTTCTTTCGAACAAGAAAGAACCCAAATTACCATTTGCAACGGTAGGTAATTCTTGAGATTATTGTTTCGTGCCAACCACGATAGCGTACTGAGAACGTACTAATACTAAAATAGGGTGGCTTTATTGTTCGTTTAGATGTGATGGCAGACTAAACCACTTTCAAACGTTAATTATAAATTATACGATATTCGATATTCAAAATCGAGATAATATGTCTATCAACTGATTACCAACATGGTAATTTTGTAATCATATTAGCGCAGGAAGCACATTAATCACTTTGCATTGCCAATCGGTGCAATCGGTAATAAAGCAGATTTAATACGTTTAAAGCAGAAATAATAACTATGAACCATAATCAATTCAGAAACAGAATCTTCTACGCCTTCCATCTCTGTTGAAAGAGCTCATGGAGTTGTAAGAAGAATTTTTCTCAAGATTTTTCGAGTTATTTGGGTCATCGACGATTATCAGTAACACACGAAACGACTGGCGAAATGCACTACGCGGGATGAAAATCGGTTACTGGCTGTAACAGACGTAATTGTAATTACATTCGATTATTGCATTTTTGATAAATGTGCATGCCAAAAGAATAGAATTATAGGAGAAATATTTATATCGCATTTATGTACATATATGTACATGCAATTAATTTAATGCAATTACCTATTATGTGGCATAACGCTGTTCTCTTCATCACTCGAAAGGTGGTTGTGTCCTGAAATATTCTGTCGCCGTTCATTATCGTGTTCTAAGTGTTTATGTCGTATCATATCGCCGTTGAAGTTATATCGTGGTATCGATGGCGATGAAGCTGGCGAAATTAGCTCGTGGTCCGGATAGGTACTTCCAACGCTAGAAGTATTTTGGCGGTGTGTTTGCATTGTTGGCAAGGGGGACGATGCTGATATATTGTTACTGTTGCCACCAGCACTATTGCCACTGCTCGTACTTCCAGCAGTTCCGGGTCCTCCAGGCGTTTCACTTGATGCTGCGGCACTAGCACCAAACATTCCATAGTCCCTTCCCGGTGAAATCGGTTGTGGGGAAGATGGTGTTTGTTGGTGTGTCGATGAGAATCTATCGGAATCACTCCCACCGCCGCATATGTGTTGTGGGCGTGGTGTTGAGCTTGCATCAACATCGACATCGTTGTTTTGATTACTATGCGAATTACTTGGAGTAGACGCATTCGGAGATATGTTGCATGAATTCAAGCTGTTGCCTGTATTCGTAAATAACGGCAATGGAGGTATTTGCATGGGAAAATTGCCGAGATTCTTCATCATCTTCAATTCATTTTCCAAATGATCCATGCTGCTGATGGCATTATTAGACGTGTTGTTACCAAAACGATTAGTTTCTGCATCCACATGCAAACTAATTGGACTATCTGCGCTGATGTTGTTTTCGGTAGATACCTGAAAATAAATATCTCAATAGATAAATTTCACATAATTACATCTCATTGATCGAACCTTTAAATCATTGCTCTCATTTTCTATCATATTGCCAACAGAATTCAGTGCAGCCTCGACTAATAAGCTAGCTGACGTCGATGCAGATGTCCCTGTTCCAGTTAGTCTTGCGTTAGGTCCATTGTAGAAAGAACTCATAAAATTTTGAGGATGTGCTAAAGAGTTCATTTCGATTTGCGGGTCTTCGCCTTGGTTCACCACATTCTCATTTCCAGAATGGACGTCTTCAGCCTCAGCACCGGCTACAGTATTTGTACCGTCCGCATTGTTATTAGCATTTCCACCACCACTGTGGTGGTACAGCGCCATTTGAGCAGAAACACCACCATTATTGTTTGATTCTACAACATCCAGGAAGGACGTATTTTCATCTTCATCTCTGCTGTTGACATTATGATGCAAATGATTTGTATTTGCCGAATTCATTAGTCGCGCTAGAAAATCTCGGTTTTGACCAATCATCTTACTGGGATCATCCACAGAGTTCGGCGGTACAGCAAAATTGTGTAACTCCATATCGCCAGTAGCTACCACATTTGTTATTCCACAAGAATTTTGATGACCACGCAAGGCAGCAGTTTCAACTTCATTACTCCCTATCGTGCAATGATCTACTGAGGTACAATCGCGAACCATATGCCGATCATCGTCACTAATCCATTTTTTACTGCCTTTACTCACAACCAAATTTTGTCCAAGTTGATTTATCCCAGTATTGTGACGGTAATTATTATTGTCATGTTGTCCTTGCTGTTCCACATGATGATGGTCATTTTGATCATTGTTCTCTTCTTCATCATCATCGTCGTCATCATCCTCATCATTAATTATACTGGAAGTGTGACCCATACTTATATGAGATTGATTGAGGCTAGGTATCATATGAATATTGCCCGGTTCATCAGTCCCGCTGCCAGTCATCACTGATACCGCCGCTGCGGCTGCAACTACTTGCTGAACTTGCTGTTGTGCAGATAAGCGCTGGGCTGTCGTTGTTAAAAAGGTTTCAACAAGGCTCATTTGAGCATTTTGTTTCCGTCTAACTTGCTCCAAACGTTCAGTTTCGTCATCTTCTTCTGGGATCATGGTGGGAGTTAGATCCTTCTTCTTTTTCCGCTTTCGGCTGCCTACAATCTTTTCGCCAAACATACTAGAGATTTTCGTAGAAAGTAGTGAAAGATTTGGCTCATTACGACATAAATCTTTTATTGATTTGCCCGACTTTTTGATGGCTTCAAAGATGTTATCATCAGAAAATTCAGTATCACTTTGCATGCTTGAACTTAGAATAGAATTTTGATCTTCTAAACTTTTGCGACGGCGACGAGGAGCTTGCTCTGTAAAAATAATATTGTTAAGCAACTTGTATTTACCCTACACAACTATTTATACCCAAAAAATCGACTTTCATGCCGCCGGAATAAGCATCGAATGTATAAGCTACGCTACGTTCAATTTTTGGCATCTGTTCCTGTGTGTAATTGTGCACTTTCTTGTAATGAAATTGAAGACACTGCTTTGTGGTAAAGGCGGCACTACATTCTGATTCAGCACATCTAAAGACATCAGAAAAAAGATCAGCATCTTAGTTCAATAAGACAATCAGAATGGGTTACTTACTTAAATGGTCTGACACCGGAATGCGTCAGCATATGAATTTTTAAATTACTTCGATTCTGAAAAAGCTTCTGACATCGTGGACAGCTGACCACAGTGGAATTACGGCTATGAACCTCCTTCGAATGCCGTTGCAATGCTGCACGTGATCCTAGAAGTTTGGAACATAATTTACACTGAAAATCTCGTAAAACTTCAGCCATATCTAAAATGAAATTTATGAAGAAAATGAAATTTTGGGTTGTGGTGATTTGGAAAATGATAAAAACAAAATCAAAGATACTAAACAAAATGTGAAACGTTGTAAATGGCAGTAGGAGAATATGATTAACAAATCTTAAATGTTAATAGAGATTGTGGAGAAGTTTGACAGATAGACAGGCATACTTTCGAAAATACACATTTATGTACTGAAGATATGCGTGGTTTTCACTTAGGAATGACCATTTTATCGCTCTTCAACCATATGATAGCTTTATAAGTTCGTTATATGTTATGTGTTCAAAGTGTGCAAACATATATTTGAAAACATACTTTTCTCTGGGTGGTTCGTTGGTGAATATACTGATATTTACCAATTTCCAGCTTGATTGCTCGATAGCTTCGGCATTTTTCGTGCAAGTGCTCAATCAGACAGACATAAGTGCTATTCACTGCCAAAAATTTGATTGTCTATTAATGTTAAGTAAAAAAACTCCAGTCTGCGTCCATATGGGTAATACATGATGAATAAATTATTAATAAAAATGTACATCCAATTAAAAAACAAAATGTAACGCAAAAGTAAAATGAAAATAACTAAAATGTACTATGGAACCAAAAGCAATGTTGTGTTGAACCATCTTATTAATTATATATTTTATAATACTTATTACATTACATTTGTGTGCATACATGTATGTATGTTCTACTGAAATCGACACAATGTTACTTTCTTACCACTGTGCATTCGCTTGATGTGAGCTTTCAATTTCTGTGGTTGGCAGAATTTCCGACCACAGAAATCACATAACGGTCGAGCACGATTGGGATTTGCAGCACAACCATATGTTCGATGCATCTCAAGGTAGTTCAATCGCAAAAAGAACTTATTACAGAATTGACATTGGTAGGCACCCTTGCCATCATGCATCTCAGCAGCATGTTTCATGATGTTGTCTTTGCCTAGCACAGCCTCGCCGCATACTTTGCAGTGGTATTTTCGAATAGTCAAGCTCATTGATGGATCGTGGAAAATTGAACAATGTGTCCGATAATAGAGCGGATGATCAAATTTCAAATTGCAGCCTCCACAATCTGCGAATGAAGGAAATGAAATTCAAATACCAGTGTAGTTCCATATTGTTTCTAGCAATTCGTGATAATGACAGGAAAAGGGTAATTATGATTAACATGGTTTCACTTCCGTTCAGATGCACAATGCCAATCAATGAAGAAACAAATGTTGATGTCACTTCCCACCTATTTTTGATGTGGCTAAGGCTCTAGTTATTATTAATTAATGGCACAAAAATCTAATTTCGTCAAATTGTATAATTTTTCTATGTTAGTTATATGAACAATTTTTGGTAAACTTTACACATATGGTAACATGTGGAAGCTCTTATCTACCTAAGGTGCAAGCTAAGCTTAAAACAATAAATTGCGGTTCTATTTAAGATTTATTTGACAAAAAAATCTGTTATAATATATAGCTAATCATCTAATTGCTATCTATTCAGATAGTCAAGCTGCATTACAAGCACTAGATTCATCATCTATGGAATCGAAACTAGTGGAAGAATGCTTCAACAACCTCCAATCGAAGGTAACGAAATTGCTTATGAATTAGCCAGGGCCGGTTCAGCAGCAAATCTTACAGGCCCAGAGCCATACTGTGGTATCAACTGGGCGGAGACTAAACCAAAAATAAATAACTGGGAACATAACCTTAGGGTATTACACTGGGAAGAAATACAGCAACTTCGCAAAGCCAAACGATGGGTAAGGCCTTTTACCTACAATAAGGAACTGCGCAATATGTGCAAAGCAGATATTAGGAAAATAGTAGGTTTTCTCTCAGTTCACTACTACCTGAAATACTATCTCACCAAATTACACATACTCGACGACATGGAGTGCTGACTCTGTCTAGAAGAGGATGAAACCACAGAACACTTATTGCGTAAAATCCTTTCGTTTTAGGGCAAAACTGCAGAATCTTAATATTACGAAAATCATGGAATTGGGTAGACTCAAGTCACTATTGATTTAGATTTAGACGAAATTTCTATAGATATGGTGCATGCCGCATGTCACTCACTTTTTATGAGATTACGCCATGTTATTCGTGAAGTAGGTGATATCAAGTAAAGTTTGATAAAAAGTTTCGTTTAAATCAAATTTTAATTTAATGTTATATAATTTATATGCATATTCCAGATTATCTTTTTCTATTAGAACACGTGTGAAAGGGTAATTTTAGTATAAAAGACAAATGGTGCTGTCCTGCTATATGTCGCTAATGCGCCAAACACATATGATATATCTATCCATCTATCTATCTAGAGAGAGAAAGAGAGAGAGAGAGAGCTCATACTAACTTATTTTTTCAGTGTGCTTTTTGCGCCACATTGTGTTACAGTCATCACTCCAATAAAGTAGCTCCATGCCATTCTTTACGTCTCGGCAGGTTACAAAATAGGCTTGTTGCTCTATTGATACCAAATTTACATTTCGCTCATCATAACTTGGCGACGGTCGTATGTATCGCAACCAATTTGATGTGTTCGGATTGTCGCATGATAATAGCGAGGATTTATCTGCTCCTGCTTCACACGTCTCAAATATCCACTTTACATCGCTGCCCTCACATACATCAATCGTTTGCACGGGATGACCTATAAGCGGGCCAAGTTTGGTATAAGCTCGTACCTCAGTTCGTGCAAATACGCCCGTAACATTGGGCTCAACGCTGTGCAGTTCGAATTCTGCTGGTACTGAAGCTTCCGCAAAAGTAATTAAAGGCTTGGTTTCAAGCTCAGACATTTGCGAACTTTCATCCATGTCTTCGTCGTCGTGATCTGTTTTCGCTTGTCGTTGCGCACTAGCCTTCAATTTGGCCAACGCCTCTAAATTCTTACGCTTGATCCACTCTGCTAAATCGACCGCATCTGATATTATACCCACAGCATTTCGTAATGGACACATTTTATAATCGTGCGTAATTGAGCATTCTCGACATGACTGCTGGGAGCGGAATGCGATATCATGCTCATCCTCCTCCTCAACAAAATTCTGTTCGTTTTTCATTTCACGTGCCAATGCCTCCTCATCCATTTCCTCCTCGTCGTCACCACCATCACTTTCTTCGCCGTCATCCTCCTCTTCTTCTCCAGCTACACTCACATTTGTGAGTGGGTTTGCCAGCACATCTTCTTTCAAATACTTTTTCTTCTTCTCTACATCCACACGCGAATTACTACATTGTCCATTTATACCATCGACTGTGTCTGTAGTTCCACTGGAAGTGCCGGCAGCAACATTTTCTGAATCCTCATCTTCTTCGTCATCGTCACTGCACTCATTTGTTCGACAGTCGTTATTCTTCTTTTTTAGGCATAAAGCGTTCGGAGGTTTAGGCTTCGATGCCGACTTCTCTTCCAACTCACTCTTGATTTTCTCAGCAATACGGCAGTCGAGTACTTCTGGAACAATATCTTGCTGTTTCACTTTTTGATCATGTTTCTTTGCTTTCATGGCAAAATTGGAGAAGTCTTTCATTTTAGCAAAACCATTGGGCACATCATTGAATTGTACGCGTTTTTTGGATTTCTTTCGTGTTGAGCTGATAACATCACTATTTTCCTGCTGACTATTGCTGAATTCCTTGACGCATAAATTGGGCTCTAGTTTAAAATTGCTGGCAAAGCTTTTCGTTGGTGTATTTGAAGCTGAAAGTGTTGGAAGGCTAGAACGAATGCAAATGAAATAGAATTTTTATGCTATTAGTCATTGTATCGTATTAATTATGCAAAGAAGTCATGCATATTTTTTAAGTCTGTTTCTAAATATGCTCTACATATGGTAATATTTATGAATTTACCAAAAGTATTTTATGTAATAGATGAAGTTATAGAGTAAGGTGGAGTGATTTTGTATGGAAGTTTTTTTTTTGTTTACAAACTTGAAAGGGTTTGCCTCATATGATGAGGTTATTGCTGAAAGAAACATCTATTATGCAGATCTTTCGAAGACCCATTATTGTAAGGGTATTATGAACATTTAAAATAACTGGAAAAGTATATCGAGCTAGAGGTGATATATTAGTAACTAAACTTTTATGTTACATGGCGCAACGCGTAAGCGCGATGTCGTACATCATTGTCCGAAATGTCATTTCAAATGTCATGTCAGCTAGTGAGCTGTCAAAATCAGTCAAAAGATTACAATTTGGTGGTGCACATCATATTTTTTTCACGATGGAAAATTTTGAGAACTGTCGGAGAACAAAACGGAAGTTTTGTAAAGTTACTTTTTTGCAAAGAAAAGTGCGTCTGAAAGTCATCATTTGCTTCAGAAGTTATATGACGACAATTCTCTATCCAATGGGCTTCAAATACGGTGATTTTGGTATCAAAAACAAAGTCTCCAGAGAGAATCTAACTTTTGACCCCTGAGCCCCCTTAACCCTCTTAACCATCTCCAATCAGAACCAAAATTTATATGTGATATCTTCGACTATAGCAATATCGATTTTGTATATTAGATGAAAATAAAATGATAGTGGTGTTACCGATTGAGGGGGTGTGGTTTAGGAAATCTTATGTAAAAGAACCACCCTAATGTAAATATATATATATATATATATATATATATATATATATAGATATATATATATATATATATATATATTTATATATATATATATATATATATATATATATATATGTGTGTGTATGTGTGTGTGTGTGTTGTGTGTATGTATGTGTGTAAATATATATATATATATATATATATATATATGTATATATATATATATGTATATATATATATATATATATATATATATATATATATATATATATATATATATATATATATCCAATCGGAAATGGATCACATCTATAGGGCTTCTGAAGCGTTTAAAATAGCACTGAAGCACATCACTATTCCTTCAAATAACCCTGAACTTAACATTGGCATGTCATTGGGAGGAAACGCTTCCTTCTCGCTTCCCTCAATGCGCTTCCTTTGATGCGCTTTCATGGGCACACTCATACTATTACATTTTGAGTTTGCATGAACCATGATTTTCGTAATAAAATTTCAATATTTGCAAGCGTTATTGCAGTGTCAATCTTTCCATGATGAAATTGCAAACTTTACTGAGTACAAATGACTTTTGGGTTACCAGATTTTATAACTGCTATACCGTTTTATCCCTATCGGAAACAGCTACACTCTAAAAAAACTTAAATATAAAATTATTAAAATTTATTTATATATTTATTTATTAAAATTTTTTGACAAAGCTGTTTTAGTGTAGGACGGAACTTTGTACGGACGGACGGCAGATACAAGAAGTCCATCGAAATGGTAAAACGTTCCAAAATATCCAATGTGTTCCTCGTTATGAAATTCTTAATACGGGGTTTGTAAAAATTTAAGCGCCAACATCTCTATCGTCATCTTCTTCTCTATTAATGGTCATAAAACGCTTTAACCTGTCACTCATTTCCTGTTTAATTTCCAACGGAATAGTGGTATCAAAGAATTATAATTCAATGTTTTCATCCGCTAAATACCACAAATGGTTACTTATTTTCTTCACGGGAACTTCTCAAATTATTGCTTTAACGTTTCGATTTTCATGCATATTTTGCATGAAGCAATAATCCTGGTATGCTGTTTCTGGTGGACAATGAAACCACAAATATTTGCTCATGTTATCCCTTTTGATAATGTTAACTTAAACGAATCTCTGAAAAAATAAATTTGAGACAGTAAAGCGCTTTTGACATCCAACGTGTGGACCTAGATCACGAAATGCTACTACTTGTTCCTAAACCAATTAAAGCCAATTCTAATATTATAATTCTCGTTAATCATCTCTGCAAATTAGTTTATTTAACTGTTCGTCGCAAAGATTTGTTAAATCATCTTTTATATCGATTAACATTTTTTGCTACACTAGTACTACCACTTCTGGAACCAAACAACAAATCTACAACTTTCATACTTTAGTAGCTCTAATGTAGTCTTAGTTCAAGGGAGCCAAAGGTAATGGTAGTAGTGCTCCTAATTTTAGTGCAATTTTAGATGCAGTGTGTCATCACAGCATTTCAATTTATAAAAATGAAATGAATGAACCCATTCAGTTATTATTTATTATTTGGTAGGAGCGCTTCTCAAATAATATTGATGAAATTTTTTTTTCCAGTTATAAAAAAAAAAAAAATTTGACATTCCTAGTGGGTACCGTTCGAAATCAAAAATTTTTTGAAAATAAAGTTGCACTTCAGCCCGGGATAAAGCCCAGAACCTATAGATCAGAAGGCCAAGGCATAACAAATTTAATATCGAAAAGACTTTTCTGTCGAACGGTACCCATCTGTCGGCAAGCAATTGGCAATTCTACCAGCAGTAGCAATTTGCCATGGGGAAGCTTCTAAAAGAACTCGGCGACAAAACTCAGAAAAAGTGATTTCGCAAGAGTTCTGTTGTTTGGACCCGTCTAAAATAAGTAGGTCCCTTCTAATACTGTCCAAAATTTAACACGCACAACAGGAATGAAAGAGAAACATGGCCAAAGAATCCTTCGGGGCTTATAAGTGCCACATATATGTATATGTGTGTATGTGTGTATTTGTATTAATACCCTACAACCAATATCTCGTTTTCGATATCGAAAATTATAGTAATTCCTCGCTTTTCTCGAAGCAAAGTATCTTATTCGAGATCATTTACGATTCGACAACACAAAACTATCATATACGAAATCGCAAAAACTGTTATAAACGTTTCGATTAAGAAAAGTATGCTATGAACTTTTGCAATTCAATTATGCAACTATTTTATTTAATTATGGTATTGATTTTTAGAGTTTGATCCGGCCAAAATCATATAAAAGCTATTTGTTTGTGGATGTGATATATGGTCTTAAGTGCTAGTCGACACAATTTCAAAGAACACATTCATTTATTTCTGAAGAGTGCTTGTAAGAGTGAGTGTAACAAAATTGGATATTTAAGCCAAAATTTTAGCATGTTCAATAGTCACAGCTCTGTTTCGCACAAAATATATGTCCGATTGCAAAGAAATTTACTGAGTTAGCAGCTTTATTTATCATCTTTATTGTGCTAAATGTGATTTCAATGTGATTGAATAGAAATTGGCTAAATGGTATCAAAATCAACCTGACATGTCAAAATGAATATATAGTTATTTAAATTTTGACATCATAACAAAATAATCTTCCGCCAAAAAATTCCATAAAATAATTTTTTAAATCATTTTTGCATTTAAAACAATAAAACAATCGCAAAAACTAGAGCTGGTGGAGCAAAATAATGCACCAAAAAGGCTGTCGAGCGGTGAATATATATAAATACGCGTTGATTATAAATTCTATAAACTTTTACTCACTTCGACAAACGTTCCGTATCATTGTCGGCTAAATTCAGTAAAAAAGCAACAAATTCCACATCGTTTTTGAACTGAAGTCGCGTCCGCGTATGCTCCCATTTTTCAGCGTTTTTTGTACCGATGTAAATATTTTTGCTGTAATTCTGATGTCGGTACTTTTTTCGATCATTGTTAGACGCATTTGAACTGGAATTCGCTCCAACTCCGACTCCAACTCCAACACTATTGCCGCCATGATTAGTGCATGTACTGTTGTTACTTAAACTTGCACTACAGCTGCGTACTTGTTCATTGCAATCATTACTGGTGCAACAACCTCCGCCATTACCGGCTGCAGAGTCCATAATACCACTACCACAAGTATCAGTGACACCCAAAGAGCCATCTATTTTTGCACCACCGGTACTGCTTGTTATGAATGCATTCGAAGGAGCGCTAGGCTTTGATATGCCACTGACTTCTAACAAACCGTCTGCATTGCTGCTAACTGCGGTGTTTGTTGCTTCTCCGTTGAATTCATTGCCATCTGCACAAGATAAATTGCTGTCATCATTATTGTTTTTATTAATGTTAGGACTGCTGTTCTTAACATCGCCTTGATCATCGTTAGCAACGTCGGATGCATTTGGTATTGCAGTACTAACCATGTGAGCAGCACTCTCAGTCTCACTACCATTAACAGGGTTTGAGTGTGAATCATTGGTATTGCCATTATCGTTGCTGCTACTGTTACTACTGCTTGAAGAACTGCTGGCTAAGTTGCGACGGTGCGTATTGTTATTATTATTTGCGATCGAGCTGTTGCTGTTACTAGGTCCCGTTCGACTTATGAAAGGCGCACGAGTGTTGATATCGGAATTATCGGAGCTGTCGTTAAAGTCGAAGGCGCTAAAATCCGTATTTGACTTGGACATCATGTACACCACCTATTTAGTAGTAGTATCTCTTAACTTTTGCTATCCGGCTTGTGTTTGCTATCTTCTGTTTATAGCCTTTTCGCTTGCTGTCTGCTCTTCCCACCGTGTACCAACACCGTGTCATCAGTTAGTTTACCAACAGATCACAACTATTATTATACATACAAACGATTTGTGTAAGAGTATGTGTGTGAGCTGTGCGCGAGTATATATTTCTCTCTATAGTATGTTTCCACCCTGCAAATAGTTTCGACTGTCTCTATTACTCCCGCCTTACTCCGCGTAAATAGTTTTACACATACAAGTCTTATGGCAGGAAGCTGACATCTTTTATTTTTCCTATTGTATCTTCTGTTCGTGTCTGTTTTGTATTTGAGTGTTTTTGTTTTAGTTTCACTTGTCACAGCTAATATTCATGCACATACACAAATACACAATTATAATTCTCTTGTGTAATTCCTATTCCGACGTTATTTCGTTTCATCCTTATTTTTTATATATCTAAATCCGCGATGTTTCGATCCGCGATGAGAAGATGAGGCTTGCCACTTCCTATGGAATGTTGTCTTATTCTTAGATGCCTGTTGGATCACTGGATTGTTGAAACACTCCTTGTACAAAACTGAACATTTTACTTTTGTTTTGTACCGTCAGTTTCGAAGAACATACATACATAGATGTAAGTATTCAATAACTCAATTATACATTAGCGCCGATGTACTGTATATAACGCATACTACCTCGATAACATTTTAGGCGTGTACTAAATCACATAGTAATTTAAATTGTGTATTGCTTTTGTATGGTAGGTACACTATTTATTAGACACTTCTTCGGAGTCAATTTCCTAGATATTGTATTTTCACAGTAGTTTCAACTCGATGGTGTTGTTGGTATTTCCGTTCACAGGACCGTGCCGAGAAAATGTTCAAATACCTCCTCTGTCTGGGTTGTACAAATAGAGAACTGCGAATACACTTTTTCATATACAGCTCTCGATATATCCAACAAATTTTTGTTTTTTTGAATTTATTCACAAATATTTTTTTTACTATCTTGTAGTCAACATTTTCGTATATCTTACTGCTGGCTGGCTAGATTTTTCCTTTCGGTATTTCGTGTCATTCGCTATTTTCGCAATCGTCGGAATGAAAAAGTTCTTTATTTATGTTTGCCCGAAAGTTGCTGTCAATGCGAAAGTTTATTTGCCACCCATTTGTGATATTCCTTTTGCTGGCTATGTGTGTAGTTGAGCATAACTCGTTGTCGTCCAACGCACCACCCCACGCTTCTTTAATTTATCCTCTGTTGTGCATGCATCTATGTCCTCCTTCAAAACTCTCACACTCACACATTAGCACAAAATTCACTTTCAATGTATTGGTCATAAATCGAAATTTGCTTTATGGGTGATATACTTTATACTTATGTGTATGTACCTATCTATACACTTTTATATATGTATGTGTTTCGCTTTAGTTTACGGTTTGTTGGCTTTATCTATATGCTGGTGTGCGTGCGCATATATTCATTGTTTGTGCAAATTGTTAAAAGAGAGAAACTGAGTATAAGAATTCGAAAGTATATATGTATGCATATGTTTCTCTCACTGCGGTGGGCTCTCGTATGGTGGGCGGTCAAATTGTGTTAAATTAGTACTGTGTGTTTCCATTCTTTCCCATTCGCTTCTATATACATACATACATATGCTGAGTGTACATTGTGCAAATAAACATATTTCATTATGTGATTTACCAAACCCAACCCCCCTCTTCTCTTACTTCTGGTATTTGGCTTAGTAAAAATATTTTAAATACTTTATGAAGCGTATTACAAAAACGGGAAGGCACATTCCTTATAACAAGTGTTGAATTCATTTTATTGATCTAGTACAAATTCAAGTCTCCATATTCTATTACATTTGCCTTGTCTTTACGTACTACATAGAGCATATACAGAGCTGTATTTTTCGAATAATTTTAGGTATTGAATTTCAGTTATTTATTTAAGCATATTTTTACTAAGCATATAAAAGAAAGAAAAAATATATAACTTAAAACTAGAAAATACGGCTTAAGGCAGTTTTTAGTGCCCTCTTTGACAATGTAAGATTTAAATTATACTATTAGCCTCTAAGTTGTTGTATACATTTAAAGCTCTATCAATAGGCGAGTATAAAGCGTAATAGCCTAGACAGACGGCAGCCTAATTCCGGATTACCGAGTTAATTCGAATTAACTCGGGCATTAACTGCAGCTAATCCGCATAAACTCTATGAGTTAATTCTCAAAATAAAAGAGGATTAGGGCAATTTGCTATGGCAACACTGCTGAAAATTTTCTATTGTGAATTTTTCTCGATCCATTTTGCAAAATATTAGGTGTGTTCGCTAACAAAAAACTTTCAACAATTGTTCACAGTTTTCAACATGAAAAACGTTGGCGAACAAATAAATCCAGCTGTCAATTACGAACGGTGAATGTCAATTTACAAGTTGTAATAGTTTTCAGTTCACGTACTTCTTGAAGATTTTCTCATATCGAGAGTGACAGATGACAGAAATTGGTAGTGATAGTAATGTAAGTGAGCAGACCTAATAAAACAGCAATCGGATTAAGTGCGCCGGTAATCCGGAATTAGGCTGCCGTCTGTCTAGGCTATAATTTGCTCGACAAGTCTTTAAATAAAATAAATCAAACCTTCGTAGCCTTTATCAAATTTATAATACAATGCATAAGTCGTGCTCTTTTTGACGGTTATACTCAATTAGCAATGATGTCTAATAAAACACTCAAATAATATTTTATATGTATATAATTGAAATCAGCTTTAGGATACGTATAGCACGGCAGAAAAATAATATTAAACAGCATTTTAATTAATTACAATAAATTGTGGATTCATATTCTTTCTTGCTCAACCGTTTCATTCTATTTGCCAATTTTTTTTAAACAAAACTACGGCAACGTAGTAGTGCCGTAGTGCCGTAGCTCAATGGTTAGTGTGTTGACCTTCTGATATTTAGGTCATGAGTTCAATCCCCGGCTGAAGCATAACAAATTTAATATCGAAAAGATGTTTCTTTTGAAACATTTACAATTGCCATGGAAAAGCCTCTAAAAAAACTCTGTAACAAAGCTAAAATAACACACACAACACTAATGAATGAGACGCTTGGCCAAATAATCTATTGCTAATTGCGTATGAGCATCAAATAAAATACTGCTATAGGTATATCCAAATAATCTATTGCACACAATATGCCTTAAATAACGCATAATGCTGTTAGGACAATACCGGCGAACGGGGAATATTTCGTCGGGAATATTCGCTGTCAAAAATAAAATACACTATCATATAATGCCGACGATATTGACATAATTGGTATGAACACGCGAGCAGTCAGTGCAGCATTCTCAGAGTTAGAAAGAGAGTCGCGTCGGATGGGTCTTACGGTGAACGAAGGCAAGACGAAGTATCTAGTACCAACAAACAAAGAGTTATATTCGGAACCCGCTGGTAGACGACGCAGAAGAGGAAGACCAAACCTCCGGTGGAAAGACCAAGTACTAGAGAACCTAACGGCGCTTGGAATTTCTAACTGGCGCCAGCTAGCGAAGAACAGAGATGGCTGGCGAAGCAGGTTATATTCGGCCTAAATCGATATTCGGTTGTTATGGCCACATAAGTAAGTAAGTAAATATCATATAAGAGAAAGCGCACAAACAAAGTGAACAGTGAACTTCGCCCTACGTCAAACAAAGATAGATTTATTTCTATCGCCGTCTTTTTGTTCTTTCTTTTAAATTTTCTATTTCTTACGGGTTGCCTTTTATTTTTTTTTTAAGTATAAAAATGCATTTTGTTATCATCAAAAATGGTTTATTGTTTTTCTAAGTATTCTCCATGAAAGTTTATACACTTTTGCTTGCGCTCAACCCAATTGTCGAAGCACTTTTGCCACTCCGACTGAGAAACATCCAAAATATGGATTTTGTTGGGTGTGGCTCGTCTTGGAAGACCCACACGGTCGCTTGCTATTTTGTTTCAGGCTAATATGATCGATTTTTTCCATCATTCCTTTGCACCAATCGACACGAGCCTTTTTTTGAGCAATTGTTAAATTATGCGGGATCCGTCGAGGACAAATCTTTCTGACAACTAAGTGCTTATGCAATATCGAATGCACGGCGGTGGAACTAATGCACAAGAAATCTAATTTATTTGTTATTTACTTACTTCATAGATTGAAAATTAGGTATATTGTTATAATTTTAAATTTATGCACACTTCAAGAAAAGTTTGTTGTCCTCATATTGTTTCAATCATATTATGTGTTTCTAGCTTGCAAGTTATTTCACAGCGAACTGTCATTTTATGCTCTCATTTTCTCTATCGATGCAAGTTTTTTTGACAAGAAATTATGATAATTTGTACGAATTTGTACGAATTTTCTGTAAACAAACACACCTAATGTCTAAATTGTGTCAAACATCGCTCCGACGATATCACCTTAGTTTTATTACACCATGTACCACATGTAAAATTTAAGCTCCTCAAAAATTCTGCAAATTAAATAAAGTGTTTTATACGATTTTTATTCGAAGAGGAGAATAGCAATAAAATGTTTGTTGTATAGATATAGATTGGCGCTTTTGTGCATCACTAGAAGACAGTAAAGAAGCTAGTGCGTTAAGTATAGCGGAATAGCTATACGTTCTTTTTTCATATTTTCTGCTTTTGCAGCAACCGCTATGAATTTCCTGGCATATTCGTTCTGCATTACTAGGGGACAGAAAAGTAGATAATAGATTCTAATGAAAAGTTGTATTTGTATGACTTAATAAATCATACAAAATATTATCTTCTTGACGTTCTTTATTTTGATTTCTTGTTTGTTTTGTTTTCTTGTATGAAAGTGTTGATTTGGTGCATTTCTCATAAGCTTAGTAACGTTGGGAGCACCTTTTAACATATGATATTTTGTGCCTTTATTTTTGAGCTAAGCTTTCAACAATTATGCCCAGCCCGTTATATTCAAAATGTTCAATTTCATTTTAATTACTGGTGTAAAAACGTAATCTAATCCGTAAAAATGGCAAAAAACAAGTCGGTATAAAATAAATTGTTATTTTGCCGAAATTCGGCCGTTCCATGAGAAACATTGCAGCAATTGTGGGTGCTTCATTGAAAGGAGTTCGCACGACCTTGACAAGATACGCTGAAACGAACTCGTTTGAAACGTTACGGATTAAATACTGTACCAAATTTACGAGCCAAGATAAATGAAACCTTATCGAATCCAATCTCCGAAACAACGGTAGTACGTCGGTTGCACGAAACTGGTGGTTCGAGAACAAACGGTGAATATTCTGCCGTAGAAATCAAGCGAACGATATCAATCTTGACGTGCTAAGGATACAGTCAAGTTTGGAGGTGACAGTATGATGGTCTGGGCTTGCTTGCTCGATGGAGTAATGCGGAAGGAACAGTATCACCGAATACTTCAGAACAACATTGTTCCATCTCGCGTCGGTTTGATAGGTGAACACACATCCAAACTTTACACAAACAACATCAAATCGAAAATAGACAGTGGAACTCTTCAATTCCTTGAATGGCCACCCCACAGATAGGTTCGAAAACAATGTCCAATCAGCGAATTTCATTTGTGAGAATGTCGAGAAATGTCAATTGATATATTTGCAACCAAATATTTTGATCAAAAATAATCAGATATCATGTATAAAATGTTATTTTATAGAAACATGTTCAATAAAACGGTCTTCGTCTAAAAAATATAGCGAAAAATACCAAATATGTCATTTTTGAAATTTACCCAAGCTTTTGTAGAGTAGTGTATTTCTTCTTTGCATATACTCGTACAAAAGTCAAAACAAGAACACTTTTGTACGCTTCATTGGTACACATACGCGACAGTTATCTTCAAAGTAGATTTTGTTGTTGTCGAACGTACAATTTCGTTATAAAAGTTTTGCAGTTGTTATTGAAAAGCACTGAGAAAAATCGGTGTGTGATTTATTCCTATTATTATTCTTAACTTTGGAGGGTTCATTAAAATTGTCTACAACTGACCTCGACATAAATTTCGATAATTTATTTGAAGGAGAATGGAAGATTTAAAGGTTATTTAGATTAATTTTGTTTCCTTGATTGTTTTTTCATGACAGATAACTTTGTACAAAATAAAGTTATCTTTGTTTTCTCAGCGTACATGATGAAGTATTTTTTTTTTTTGTCTTTTTTTATAATAATAAAAAATATACATAAGGTATTTGCCCTTCCATAAGGAACTTGTGGGCATCCCTGATTAAGATAACTGATGATGAGTATATGTTTATGTAATAACAGGACAAAAGAAGGAAGAAGAAATATCGTCGCTCTGAATAAATTACCATTTTACATGAGAGTGCCTTGGTGGTGAGTGTTCTTGTTGCTCACGGTGATATGTATGTATGTAGTATCATATATAGAAAATTGTGCAATAATACATACACATGTAAAAGCTTTTCTGTACATCTTTTTCAGTGGTTGCTAACATATAACTAAAGCGAAAGTAGTTCATATTATTTTGTTACTCTTTGGTACAAATTTGCGATAAGAATTAAACAACAATCAAACAAAATCTAATATCGTGTTGTGTTCAAATACGTAAATCATTAAATGAAAAAATATAGAAAAAGACGTTCAAAAAATGGCCAAATATAATATGAAGTATTTAAGGCAACGTACGCGTACGTTATTGAAAACATCTAACGCGGACCCATCATTGTCATAAAAGATGGATCGATACGTTTGCGAATAAATCGTTCAAGACGAAATCATTGTTGAAAAGGTTATTTGGTTTACATGGCTTGTCTTAGCGCTATGTTATGCAGACAGTAACAGACATTTTACGAGCACGCGTTATTGTTGCTTTCAATGCAACAATATTAAATTTTTAACATAATTATAAAACATGAAAAACAAAATAAAATAATGGGAGATAAATTGAGCGTAAAAACGACGTGATCTGAGACAGAAACTTAATATAACATAACTTAGCACAGACAAGCTGTCATTTAATAATCTGTTTTACGAGTTGTGTGTATATCTGATTACTCTAAACCCTAGCCGGCCAAGAGTTACACAATGTGCAGTTTGTCTGCATGTTTTTACACCAACATTAACGATGTGTAAGCACGGTGTTATGCTTTCGCTTCTCAGTTGCTGTTTAACTTTTGACGAATCACCACTTTCACACATGTTCGAAAAACAAACAGTGAACAAAAAAGTAAACGGCAATATGCGGCAATGCTTGCTCACCATTTCACAGTTGTTATATAGTCACTGTACAAGCATGAACTCCGTTTGATACACACACACTTATACAAATGTTTTAGTATACTTGTGGCCGGCATTGTTTTAAAATTTAAATCGTTCTAAAATCAAGGTTCGTACATGTATACTTATCCTGAACCGAATTTTTTCTGTTATTTTTTGTGTTCAGCATTTTTTTCCATTCAAATTATTCTAAAGAAACCCGTTATACTACGTCTACGTTCATGGTACGGCATAAAATACTGAATTTAGCATAAACTACTTCACTTAAACTAACTTCGTTCATACTAGTTGTTCGTAATTTATTTTGACAGTTTGGTGGCGGCTCCCATATTTGTATATTTTTGGTATTCAATCGCAAGGTATTCAAGTCAATCTGAAAAATTTTTGTTTTATTTTAGCGTGTTAGTAAAGTAAAATTGATTAATTAAATTTATTAATACGTTTTTGTACTGTTCTTACAATTACGTACTTACATCGTGCCGTCGAATTGTGCATTTTTACTTTTATTTCAACACACCTTGCTCTTGCAACTCCACTGCGATTTAATCAATAATATGTGAATTTTTCAGAGCGCCTCTCAAATCAATCAAAAGACCCTCGGACACATTCTCCCACAAATTCCTATTTTTAAATAATTGTTTCTCCATTTCTTTCACACCAAATGACACGTTGTGATGCTATTATTTATAAAAAAATTGTGCTTGATTACTTCATTTATAGGCAATTCCATTGTCAGATTTCCTATGGCGAAAATCCCTAATTTGAACATGATTTACCCATTAATCAAAAATGTGAGTTAGATTACGATAGTGAGAACAAGTTTCGTTCTTGAATACCTATATCTACGTTTTATGCTAAATTTAGTTGAAAAATTCAGATATTAATTCAGGACTGAATCGTCATCTGTACGTTTTTCGTTCTGGGTACTCGGGCATATATAGAGCAAGTGTTCAAATTGAAAATTGAAATTGAACCCACTTATACACTTGTCCATGTGTACTTTAAAATATCGGAAAAGTGGCTATTGAATTAGTTATTCTGGCCACAGGTCATGACATCGGGCCGCTCTGCAGCAGCATCAACAGCTATATTGCCGATTTATCTCGACTTTTTAGATGAAGAAACCTTATACAGTCACCTGAAAAGTCTACTGCGACACTCTTTACAACTTGGACCAGAAGAGTGAGAACAGTGCTCAATGTTATCGTGGATGGCAACATCATACACACTGTCAATAATCCCAAAACTCTCGGGTGTGTTTTCGACAGCCTTATGACGTTGGTTGCCCATACCAAATACATCGCTTAAAAACTAAATTACAAAGGGCGCAAGAATGTGCTGAAGGCTTATGCAGGTACGGATTGGGGTAATGATAAGTAAATGCTCCTTGCCACACACAAACTTTAAACTACGCCTCCCCAATATGGACATCGGCAATTGGTACCACTCAGTGGCGGACACTCCAAGCAAGAGAGATTCCACGCTGCGAATCCTCACAGACCGCCATAATATGGCACATGAGGATCATCTCCACAAAGAGACTCGTTTGCTCAAAGCCAAAAAGCTTAATGAACTCCTAACAAAGTAGTACAGCGACAGACGACGTGCCTTCACGTAACATCAGGAAAACTATGCGATCATATGATGAACATATCAACTGCTATATGCACAGACTCAACGACGAAATCCCAGATCTGTGCCCTCATTGTGACGGTTTACATGCCCAGTAAAGCCCAACTTACTATGTAGTTCCTTCTTTCTTTTGGACGCACCCGGGCCTGAGCTTGATGACCCGAGCTCAGACGTCAACAAGAGCAACAACACTAACTATAACCGTCAGTAATTCACAGTACGTATATGGAATCCGTATGTTGTTACAACATCAACATAGATATTATAATTGAAATTTTGAATAAAATTTAAAATGGGGTATATTTTATAACTTTTTCCTCATTTTATAAACAGTATTTTCTGCGGAAGGTGTTTTTGACAAATTGACAGAAAAGCATTATTTTTTTTCAAATTTTCTCAACATCTAATAATAGGTAGAAATTATCCACAAACAAAAACTCATATGCCTAATGTACAAATGCATATCTCATTCTGGCAACACAAATTGCTAAACACTATCGATTATAACCCATTGAATTTAACATAAAATATTATTATGATTTATATGAAAAAAATATTTACTATCGGAAGTGCATATATAACATACATATATTGGTAACTACTCATATGTACGTACTCGTACATAAGCATGAGAATGATTTGTCATTTCATCGTTATTGAATGTCAAAATCACGAAACACATTCATTGTATCACAAGTGTCGACACTAGCGCCACCACTAATAGAAGAAATACAATACCTTTATAAAATGCGATAGCTCTCAAATGAGCACATGCGCTGTGCTGACTTCAGTAAATACGTGTTTTTCAAATTCAGCTTTTGCCGTTGATTGCGTGCTTTAGTTTAGGGTAGCATGTCCTTAGTGAGAAATCCATTCGGAAATTTAGTTGTTCATTGTGCTCGCTTTTCGTAAGTGTCGAATATCGGAAGGAAGATAGTGTTGGTGTTTAACATTCACTCAAAGCTGTTGTGTATGCTTGTGCGTGTGCAGTGGAAAATGATGGAAACAAGTAGAAAAAAAAAAATGAAGAAAAAAATTATTTTTCATATAATATATAAAATATATTAATTTGCAAAATTGCAATATGTATATGTGTGATATTAAAAAATGGCATTATTGTAAAAGAAAAAAAAAACGATCCATGTGATTACTTACATACTTTAACCTGCAGCAGGGGTCGATATTTGGTTTTTTCATTGCCTTCTTTCCTTTTGTTGCCATATATTTCTATCCACTTGGGCTACAATTCAATTCAATTTAAGCAATGAAACACGATGTGTCAGTGTGCTAGTACATAAAAGCGTGAATGTATGCATGCGACCGATTGTCCTTTGGTTTTTTTTCAATTTTTTTCTTATTTTGGATAGGTTTCCTCTCATCTGGATGTGAATATGAAAGTTCGTGTGTTTGTGTGTATTTAAATACTTTAGTATTGAAGTATCGTGTGTATGTGTTTGTGCGTTAATCATCGTCATACTTATGTAGTTCATTTATACTTACACTCAGATATGTAAAGTATATTTTGTATTTAGCATATAATTGTTGACGTACATTCCAAAAACACATATGATATATGTACATATGTATATATATTACACACACACACACACATATATATATATATATATATATATATACATATATATATATATACATATATATATATATATATATATATATATATATATATATATATATATTTATATATATATATATATATTTATATATTTATATGTACGTATATATATATATATATATATATAAATATATAAACATACAATATATAGACATTTATAGGTATATATATATATATATATATATATATATATATATATATATATATATATATATATATATATATATATATATGAAGCATGCAGACGTGGCGAATAAATGTACTGCGAGTGCCTTTCTTATTAGAAAAAACTTGCAAAATAATATGTAATGAAATGAATATAACAATTAATTAACGGAGTTAAAGGTAGTGTAGTTAAATGAAATATACACTACATCTTTAAAAGCAAAGATGCCCAGAAAAGAAACAAATGTAAAACAACAGAAAAGTGTGAAGCTATTGAGCCAAAATGTGAGAATATTAAATTAATTTGTACCTATTGAAACATCACAACTACAGTTTACTACTATTGTACAAGATATTACTGCAATACTATATGCATTAGGACGGATGAATTTGTATGGGAGGCAAAAAGTAAACAAATCGTATAGCAAAAACGGAATGTACGTATAATTCTTAGCAAATTCGCGCAAGAAACCATATGTCTAAAATTTAGACCTTTGACCTTCCGTATTTTAATAAGAAATTATTGCTACCCATAACTTTTTTTTATAAATAGCATGATGGGCTAAGGAAGGGTAGGAAGCAAGGGAAGGGTGTTGGTTTGTCAAAATGTTGGAAAAGTGTAGGTTATTGTGTGGATGAAATATCATATTCCTAGTGGCAACCCTATGGACGTAGTGTTGCCAATCGTATTTTTCTTTCATATCAATTTTTCAGTGAATGCGTGGTCCAAAAATTCTGAAAAATGTACCGAATTATAGCTTTGATAGAGTTTTTTAAAAATATTAATCGTCATAAACCGTACACTGAAAAAATTTGTTTTTCAAGTTTATAACATTACTTTAGTTTGGTTATATTTCTGGAATGTATATTTCGCTGAAATCGTGAAATCGCTGAATCGTACATCTTTCTCTTCCCAATATACGAATACTTTTAGATCTCTGTTAAAATTAAAAGACCATGCAAGTGCAAGAAAAATACGATTGACAACACTACGTCCAAAGTTTTACCACTAGGAATGTGATATTTCGTCCACACGATTACCTACATTCCAACATTTTGGCATACCGACTTTTGTAATTCTTCATATTTCAGATATCCCTTCCTTAACACATCATGCTATATATAAAAATTAATAATTAAACATTTTTATGGATATCAATATTTTCTTGTTAAAATACGGAAGGTCAAAGTAAATTTTAGAGGTATGGTTTCATGGCGAATTTGCTTAGAATTATCCATAGATTTCTTTTTTGCTATACTATTTGGTGGATAAAAGAATTGACCTGGTCTAATATACATATACATATGTATATTATATACAATATATGCAGTTAGGAATTATTACTCATTGTGTACCTATTTATATGCCCTTAATTAGAAAAGTGGTATAATGGTAAATACATGATTTACAGCACCGCTTTCACAATTAAGGGCACACACAAGTATATATTTATACACACTTTCATATGTGAAATTAATGTCCCTATTACGGATGGCAACTCAACTTGCTTGAGTTGCCTAAGAAGCAGTTGTGACATCAAACTCGTAGTTTCGATGGAAACCGAAGAAATCGGCTGCTGCGGTTTGAATTAAATCTAAAAATTATTTTTAAATAAATAAAATCAAATAAAAATTCATATCCCTATTTTTGTTAATGACTTACAACAAAAAGGCATTGCATGTCACAAAAAGCATTTTCAAGCATGAAGTATTTCTCGCGAGGCATCTTTGCATTCAAGACACAAAGTGGTGCGCACAGTAAAGGAACCAACGAAGCTTCATGTTTACGATGTCTTTTGTAAATACTCTGGTACCAGAATACTGAATTTTTATTTGAATTTACAATATTTGACGTGGATGGTTCCAAATGTATTTTTGAAATTTTAATATTACATATAAATGTACATATATGCAAAATATTTTTTATTTGTTCCTATTAAAGCCCGCAATTTCCTACTGGTTTGATATGCAGAGCAGTTCTCTGTGCTCACCAACACAGGCACAGTTTAGCATTTGCTGATCACTGGTATAGACTAATCCTCTATGGCTTTTGTTAGCGAATTTCCATTTTCTGATTTCGCTGAGCATATACATTTAAGTGCATGTATACGAACATTCAATGTAGCTCCTACATAAACATCGTTTATTGTATTTAATTTCTCTTTCGTTTTTTTTTTTAATGTTTCTCAATATTTATGAAATTTCTTCTAGGCTATAACCTACCTACAGTAATTATCTACCTATAAAAATTTCAACCAAATTGGTTGAAAATTACGGGCGGCAGAGGGAAGCATACACTTTTTTCGGTCAGACGTTTGTAACCACTTGAAGGAATCTCCGGAGATATAGGAAATTATATATATTCGTGATCAGCGTCGGTTAAATTTTCGATTTAACAATGTCCGTCCGTCCGTCTGTTTGTCATCTGACTGGTTGGTTCGCACGATAACTTGAGCAAATATTGAGCTATTTTAAGGAAATCTGGCATAAGTAACTTATGATCCAATGGTACGGAGGGGATTGATATTGGGCATGATCGGTCAGATACCACGACCACACCGAGCATTCAAAGCGACTAACATCGGAATTTTCAAAACTTTTAATTCGCTATAATTCCCTTAATATACCATCTGAACCAACAATAATTGGCAAGTGGAGTTATATTATACTGCTATATAACCTTTTCAGAAATGGGCTAGAAATGGGCAGAAATGGGCCATAACTTACAAACTATTCAGTGTAGAACAAGCATATTTAAGATGTGGGTTAACATCGTAAAGATAACTAGATTTAAAAAAAATGGGCGAGCCACGCCCAGCGTTTGTAGCAGCTCCCATACAAAATGACTGAATTTCTTTTCAATTGAAACATTTGTAACTTCGGCAATCTTCTGTCTAGAACAACCTTAATTGACACTTGGATTAATATCGTTGTCGGAAATAAAGTGGCATGAAACTAGCATGCCACGCTCACTTCTCAATGGGGCTACCATACAAAGTGGCGAAAATTTAAAAAATTTAAACCGCTTCAACTTGTGAACTATTCAGCGTAAGGTAACCAAATTTAGTGTGGATTAATATTGCAAAGTTAATTATATTTACAAGAAGCTCCCATACTAAGCCTCAGAATTAGGTTAAAAATTCAAAGTAGTGGAAATAAAAGAAAAATATGGATATTCGAGCAAACTTTTTACATATATGTATATCTACATTACAGGGTATAATTTGGTTGGCCCCAGCCGACTGCAGATGCTCTTTCATTGTTAATAACAATAAACAGTTATAACCTGTTAAGGAACAATATCTTATTTTTGCTGTTTTTTTCGATTTGGCTTTGTTGCCAACCATGTATATTTTAAAATATGTTTGACCGAGAGTTATAGTCAAAGCTAAAATCAGCTTAAAATTGAATTGGCCTTTTTGAAATATTTCCCATGCAAAAATTGATCACTAAGGAGGTTTTAACTTTAAGATAACTACGAGCCGTTGTGTTATATTTTTTTTCTTAGTAAAAACATAATTAATGTGAATAATTCTTATACTACGCCTCTGATGATGCTGATAATTGTTTTTTATTTGCATCCAAAAAAGAAATTGACTATAAATCCTAAATCGAGAAAACAGCAAGAAAAGAGTTTTTAAGTAAACTGCTTTAATCACGTAAAGATGTAACAGTTCTATTTAGTCAAAGAATAGAACAAAAGCAATTTAAACAATGTTGTCAACCATAAATTTGATACAGTTTGAATTATTTCCATTTGTACAGATATTTTGCATCAATAATGGTCAGTACCACTTTGAAAAAAAATGCTACTGATCAATCGACAACAAGTAGCTCTAATCATCCCCCGAATACCAATCTGCATCGTCATCTGTTGTCGTTAACTGCAAATTCCAACTGCAAAAGATTATCAGAGGAACAACATAATTCATCGCTGTCTACGTCAAAACCGGTGTCAACACAAGCCAACAATTACTTCTATAATTGTGACACTAACGCTAACGACGCAACCAAAATCAGCAACATTACAGGAACGCCTCTCACTGATGTCGAAAATAGCCAATATTTGGAACAACATCAACATCCGTCGCAACCACCTTTAACGGTGCTTAGCAACAAGGAAATCGATGAGGTTACAACACCACAAATATCAGCTGTAAGAACAAATTACGAATATACTAATCCGTCGACAGTAAATCTATCAAAATCGCTACTCTCACCATCGCCATTGCTGAATGATCAAATATCGTTACTCTTTCCCAAGTGTCGTCCGAAGCATGTAAATAGCTCCAAATTCAATAGTAATAATAATGCTACTGCAACTGACAGTCGCGGAACTAACGAAGACACTGACACGAAAGTGAATGCGAATAGAGATAGAAATGTTAAAGATGCAATTAGCAAATGTGATTATGAATCCGATTCAGAGTGCAGAAGCTCCCCTATTTTGACAAAACCTAATTCATCAACCACTACATTAACAACTGACTCTGCGGAATGTTCGTTTAAAATTAGCACGATATCACCGTCATCTGCAAAAACCGGTAGTTATTACCAAAACGTCAATATAATAACTCAGTCGCCTCCACCAACTTCGATCTCACCGGTTTCATCAGAGTCGTTATCTACAGTTACGCCTAGAAAATCAATGAATCCCTTTATCTGTTCAGCACTGACTGAAAACAATGATGCCGATATTGCCGATGCGGAAAAAGTCACTCAAAAAGGGCGAGAAAATGATGATAATGTACCAGCATCACCCCCAGTATTTTATTATCATACCTCCAACCAAACTATAGACGAAATCGAACCGAGAATTCAATACAATAATAAGGTCAGCTACGACATTCCGCGCAAGCATTCCATTTATCACAGCAGCTATGGAAATCGATCCCATTTACAAATCCAACGACTTCAAGAACAATATCTACCCTCGTCTCACACACATATGATGACTGCCGTCAATCAGCAAAACGATCACCACAATGACAATGGCGTTTTAGCCAACCACGTCAGTCAGATTCCATTTGCGATTGATTATAGAGAAATGCGACAAAATATAACAACCAATCCAGCCAGTTCACTGCCAGATACTAACGGCAGTGAAGCACCAACAACATCAGCGCACTCCTCTAATATCGGGGATCGAACACCCACTTATCAGCAATCTGCTTTTACAACAAGCAATCACCTAAAATGCCAACAACATAACATTCGCATTGATAGAACTTCGACCAATGACAATAAACAGCAACAAGGCGATGAAACTGCAGTGCGATCGATAACGTCAAAACGAAATTACCACAATCAGCCGCCGCAGCGGCAGCAGCGCTCGATTTCGCAGCATCAACCACAAAATAGTTATTCGGTAGATCATTTACCACTCGTTAATCATTATCTTTATGGCAGCAAAACATCACTGGAGCCATCCGTCAACAATGAGTGGGAGAAACGAGACAGGGAAGAATGTGAGAGTTGGGAACGTGAAAGAGAGAAACGAGTGCAGAGAAGGACTTATATCGCAAACGATAGGGGTAGAGCTAACAAAGAGCATAAACCGCGTGAATTAAGTTATACTAGACAACATCAACGAAAGCAAATACATCAGCAGCAACAACAGCAGCAGCACAAATATAAACTACAAGGTCACCAACAACAGTATAACACCTTAGATGGAAGCCCATCTATAGTTACCACCGGTGAAGTTGTTGTCTTTGACGATATCAATGAAAGCTGGCAAAGTAAGTAAACAGACGTTATAAATAGTTATACGTATGCAGTTGTTAACGAAAATGTATGGTCGGTTATTGTGTATGAGTTGCTCGTTACATGAGTATGAACGAACATACGAGTATCTGTAGTTAGTTCTGAGAGCTTGGTAGTACAATAAATTATAAGTTAATAATTTTTTAATATTTTCATTTTTCTCAATAACTTTAAGAAAATTGTGGAACAAATATAGAATAGGACACTTTAAAAATTTATTGTAATATACAGTCACTTTAGAAGCATTTATTTTTGAAATTTCCTTTTTACTTTGGACCACATCTTTTACTTATATATCGTCATATGAAATCAAGAAAGCCGTAATTGAAAATTTTACAGGGAATAGTCAAACTGAATTAAATTCAAAAAAAGATTTGCAAACAAGCTCGTCAAATCAATCAAATTCCATAAAAATAAAAATGCAATTTTAAAGCATGAAAAATGAAAAATGTCTACAATTCTGCCTTTAAATATATTTACTGGCTGTTTACTGCTATTGAAGAGGAATATATCACAGAATTTTTTAAGTTTGCTATATTTCGCACAGCGTTTTCAACTTTCAATTAAGAGCGTTTTAATATTACCACTTTAAGTATGAAGAAAAGTAAAATATTCAGCTTTAGAGTATAGACCTTTGACTTTCAGTATATCAAAACTTTCTACCCTTTTCAACCCTTCTCGGACAAAAATACGATTTTTAAATTGGTCCAAAAATTCGGTAACATTTTTCAAAAAATAGGGCATACTTTCAGGATCGTATGTAATGATAATTGCATATACCCTTTGGTTATGTACATCATAATTATATGATTATAATGCAATGCCGGCCACACGAATACTAACACATTTGCATGAGTGTGCGTGTCATATGGAGTACGTGCTTCCAGAGTGGCTTTATAACAGGAGTGTCCAAAAGTTCCTTATAGCCTAGACATACGGCAGCCTAATTCCGGATTACCGGCGCACTTAATCCGAATAAAATAATAACCTGACAGACGTCATTATTGCGGATTAACTAAACGGCTGATTGCTGTTTTATTAGGTCTGTCCACTTACATTACTATCACTATCAATTTCTGTCATCTATCACTCTCGATATGAGAAAATCTACAAGAAGTACGTGAACTGAAAACTATCAGAAACTTGTAAATTGACATTCACCGTTCATAATTGACAGCTGGATTTATTTGTTCGCCAACACTTTTCATGTTGAAAACTGTAAACAATTGTTGAAAGTTTTTCGTTAGCGAATACACCTAATATTTTGTAAAATGGATGGAGACAAATTGCCCTAATCCTCTTTTATTTTGAGAATTAACTCATAGAGTTTATGCGGATTAGCTGCAGTTAATGCCCGAGTTAGTTCGAATTAACTCGGTAATCCGGAATTAGGCTGCCGTCTGTCTAGGCTATTATGGAAGTGCAAACATAAATGCATATAAACTTTATTGTTATACAAAAGAAAAAAATTACTTAAATATCTACACTGAATAAAAAGAAATTTTCATTTTGTACAACGTTATCTGTAATGAAAAAACAACCAAAGAAAAAACTACCTTCCCAAATTGATGTCAAGGTCCGTTGTATACCAAGTAAATGAAGCCTCCAATGTTCAGAACAATAATAAAAATAACACATACACCGATTTTTTTCAGTGTTTTTGCAGAAAAGTACTTTACATTTTCAGCTATAAATCTCACAATAAAACGGATAATGATTTTCGAAGCACAACAGACATTTATTTAAAAAATATATAATCCAATCCACACACACACGTGATAAAAAATGTCAAAAATCAAATTTTCAAACCCGGTTTATAACAATAGTACAAGGTCTACATAAATAACGTTTTATAACTTGCAAGATTTCAGGAGTTAATAGTTTTATTTACAAAATTGAAAGTAGCTACACTTATATGTACAGAAGTTTTTTTGAAGTGAAAAATATTTTTAAAACATAGAATATTGTATGTATAGATAAAATATTTTTCATGTGATTATTTTAACAAGTAAATAAATTTACAGTTTCAACACCCTCTCTCAATTTGACAATTTTAACAAATTTCTAATTGTACAAAAAGTGGAAACATCTAAAGGCTTGGTAAAAATGTCTGCTATTTGTCTTCCCGATTGCACATATTCAATTTTTAGATTTCCCTTCATAATATGGTCTCTTAAAAAACGGTGTTTAATGTCAATATGTTTTGATCGCTTGCATTCGACATTCTTGGCCATTGCAATGCATCCTGCATTATCCTCATATATTTTCACTGGATAATTTTCGGATAAAATGTCTAAATCTTGAAGTAGTCCTTTAATCCAAAGTCCTTCAGATGCGGCATTACTAAGTGCCACATATTCAGCTTCACTGGAGGAAGTAGCCACCGTTGTTTGCTTCTTGCTACACCATGATATAGGATATCCGTAAACATAATAAATGTACCCACTTGTTGACTTACGATCTTCTAAATTTGATGCCCAGTCAGCATCAGCATACCCCACCAAAATATCATTGGTACTTCCTTTATAAATTAACTTGAGAGACTTAGTACCTTTAAGGTATCTCAATATACGCTTTAAAGCTTGCCAATGTTCTTCTCCAGGATTTTGTTGAAATCGCCCCATATATCCAACCGAGTAGCATAAATCTGGACGCACGCATAGCATCAAATACATTAAACTCCCCAAGAGCTCTCGATAGGGATGAATACTTTCCTGTCCATGCTGTACTTGTGGTAGCTGAAGACCTTTTCCCATTGGTGAGCGACTTTCTTTACAGTCAACCATCCCAAATTTTTCCAACAGTTTATCAATACTAGCTTCCTGACTTAATTTCATTGTGTTATCATCTTTACTATATTCGATTTTTATACCCAGGTAATATTTTAGTGATCCACAATCCGACATTTCAAAATCCATAGATAATTTCTTCTTTATATCTTCTATTTCCTTTTGATTATTTCCAGTTATAAGAATATCATCGACATATAAAAGTAGATAAATCACATTCTCTCCCAAAAACCTTGTATATAAGCAGTAGTCATGTTGTGATCTGCAAAAACCAATTTTTGTTACGTGCAGGTTAAATTTTACATTCCAGCATCGCGGACTTTGCTTTAATCCGTAGAGTGACTTTTTTAACTTTAAAACCGTTCCAGGCTTTCTTTCCATTCCCTCTGGTATTTCCATGTATATATCTTCCTTTAATTCGCCATGAAGAAAAGCAGTTTTAACATCTAACTGATGAAAAAAATAGCCTTTCTTAACACCAACAGCAAGCACTGTTCTCATAGTTGTTAATTTTGCTACAGGAGAATAAGTAACCTCATAATCAACCCCATATTTTTGTAGGAACCCCTTTACTACAAGTCTTGCCTTATATCGGACCGGATTTCCGTCAGCATCATCTTTCAAACAAAAAACCCATTTGGATTTCAGCGGCTTGATGTTTTTTGGTTGTGATATTATATCCCACACGCTGTTTCTTCTCATTGAGGCTAGTTCTTTTTTAATTGCTTTTCGCCATTCTTCTCCATCGGCACAATTTTCAACTTCAGAAAAACTTATTGGAATTTTCTGATTCACTGCTTCAAACATTGATAAATAATATTCAGCAAGCCGACTTGGTTGTTTTCTTTCCCTTGTACTGCGTCTTAAGATATTTGTCTCTAACTCAGTGCTTTCTGCAGTATTTTCACTTTCAGTATGTGTGACTACATTGCTTTGATTTTCAGGTATCTCAGCACTGTTTTTCTCTATAGATACTTCGTTCATTATCTTTGAATTATCATTCATTATCGGAATTTCATTTTGATCACTAGATGAAACAGCAATTTCTATATCTTCCCTCTCTTGCTGTTTGCGTCTTACTACAGGCATATCATTCATTTCATTCTCCAGTTCTTTGAATGGATAATGGTTTTCAATAAATTTTACGTCACGAGATACCACAATCTTTTGATTCTGCAAGTCCCACAAACGATATCCGTTTTGACAATAACCAATCATAGCGTACGGCCTGCTTTTTGCTTCAAGCTTTTTCCGATTTTGTTTAGGTATCCATGAATAGGCTAGACATCCAAAAATTCGTAGCTTGGACAAATTAGGTTTTTGATTGAACCACATTTCAGCCGGTGTTTTGAAGAAATTTATTGCTTTAGTTGGGCTTCTGTTTATTAAATATACACTGATATAAACTGCTTCGTTCCATAAGAATTTTGGTACTTCAGCTTCCAACAAAAGTGCTCGAACTTTCTCCAGCAATGTCCGATTAAATCTTTCTGTTACCCCATTTTGTTGTGGAGAATAGGCCATAGTCTCCATTATTTGAATCCCTTTTCTCTTGCAAAACGATATCATTTCTTTGGACTTGTATTCGCAACCTTGATCAATTGTTAATGTTGATATCATATTTTCAAACTTGGCTGTAACTATTGCTTCATATTCTCTAAATATTTCGAATACATCGGATTTTTTCTTTAATAAATACACCATCGCAAAGTGGGTATAATCATCGATGAATGATATAAAGAAGCGAGATCCTTCCCAAGCGACTGGACTAATTGGTCCACATACATCTGAGTGAATGTGCTCTAACGGTCTTGTTACTCTAACTCTTGTACCAGAAAACGGCTCCCTACACTGTTTGCTTTTTACACATATTTCGCAAACATCTTTTTCGGAAACGATCGGTAACCCTTCACACATATCATGCTTCACCAACTCCATATGCGATTGGTGACTTATGTGGCCCAAACGTTTATGCCACAAGGTGCCTTCTTCTATTTTGCTTAAGTAAGCCTTCGTATTTTCAATTTTAACTTTCATCACAAACAGATTTCCTTGACGTTTAGCTATTGCTATGATATCCTTATTATTTTTGATTATGGCTCGGTTTTTCTCAAATTCTACAATTAATCCGGCTTCCACCATTTTACTGACAGATAATAAATTTTCGCGAAATTGTGGACTGAACAGAACATTCTTTAATGTTAAATTAGTACCCGTATTACTGACGCCATTGATTTCGCCTACTTGAGTAACGAGTATATTTTGGTCTTCCTTTACCACAATAATGCATCTTGAAGTAGACAAAGTCCTTATATTACAAAATAGGGACTCATCGTTAACAAAATGATCCGTTGCACCCGAATCCAAAGCAAACACAACAAAGTTATCAGTTTTTGTCGATGTTTTGGTGAGACCTACCATAAATGATACACCTGCATGAGTTTTAACGGCCAGTTTCACTTCCTTTACTCTGCAATCCTTTTTCATATGTCCAAATTTACCACAATTATGGCATTTACCGTTAAATCTTTTCTTCAAATGCTTTTTCGATGAGAATGCTGTATCCTTTTGAATTGTTTCTTCAATTGCACGATGTTTATGTTTTGATTCTTCTGATAAAAGTCGATTTTTCGAAATGTCCAGCGTTAATTCGCCATCCGGCAAATTTTCTAAAGCAGTAACCACTGCATCATACGCTTCTGGTAGTGTCAGAAATAACTGAGAGACAAGATCAGCTTCTTCTGGCTTTGCGCCAGCAATTTTTAGTTGTCGTACCAATGCATCGAATTTTAAAAAATGGCTTTTTAAATCGTCTCCGCATCTCAGTCTCAAATTAGCCAGCTCTTTTCGAACAAGCGTTTGATTTTGGACTCACTTCTTTTCAAAATTATTACACAATGACTTCCACATCTCTTTTGCCGTAGATTTTTCCATAATATAACCCAAATAATCGTCATGCACAAAACTGGTTATAATATCTTGTGCTTTTAGATCAATCGCTGCTAAATTTGCTGTCGAAGTTGCATCTCCTCCTGCTTCATTTGCTGCATTTGACGCTGACTCAGTCACAGCTTTCAAGCAGCCTGCAGAGGCTAAATGCTTTTCTACACGAAACTTCCATTGTCCAAAGTTCGTACCCGCAAACTGCATAATTCCTGTAGTCTTGTCCATTACGTTATTGCCCATAACCTTTTATAACTTGCAAGATTTCAGGAGTTAATAGTTTTATTTACAAAATTGAAAGTAGCTACACTTATATGTACAGAAGTTTTTTTGAAGTGAAAAATATTTTTGAAACATAGAATATTGTATGTATAGATAAAATATTTTTCATGTGATTATTTTAACAAGTAAATAAATTTACAGTTTCAACATAACGATTTCATATTTGATATCAGTAACCTGATACACCGTATAAATATAAAATTATTGAAATTTGCAACAATTGTGCTATAGTGCCATTCCTTTCCATTATTTTTAACTAACCAAGTCTCCGTCATTCAAAAACCGGTAATGATTCCGCGCTTCGATCATAATAACATCTCTATATCAGCGAAATGTGGTCGGGCGAAATTCGCTTTTCTCCTCTATTATGAAAAATTCATATGCTCTGTGTAGTTTAATTTTGACAGCGCGGATTCAACAGTAAATTTTCAAATTTTGCAACTTGCACTTTCAACTGACGTTTTGGGAATATTATTACCAACCCACGAAAAGTTGAAAGAGATTTGCAGTATCCTCATTAGGAATACATAAATAAGTTTTAAAATTAGGCATATACTATGTGCATACATATACAGTATGCCGCTAGAAAATTAGAATAGGTACATATTTTTAGAGAGAAAATTGGAGGCTGTCAGACTGTTCAAATATGGCAACAAGACGTCTTTCAAAACACTAGTGTATTGGTCACTGCTCATTGTACTCTGTACAAAGTATAGAGGCCCTGGACCTTCTGCAGAAATGCAGCTCTATATCATTACAGAAGATGGATGTTTCACTCGTTTCTGGATGCATTCGTCAGAATAGCGTTCGTGGGTATATCTGCGAACAACCTTAATGGATTCTGTCACTGCTTCTAGCCGTCACTCGTCGCTGAATATAACCTTTGAAAACCTATGTGAGATTTTGTTAAAATTGTTCTTCCTCAGTGGAGAAACGATAGTTTAGTGATGAAGTTTAGCTCAAATAAGCCGTTGCTTTATCATTCGTGATGTTAGTTTTGGTTTTTCAAGTTTTTCTCAGCAAAAATTCTTCGGATGCATTGGTTTTATACTGACAGGGTTGGGTATTTTTGCAGTACCACTGCCTTTTCATGCATGCATTGCTTTCGTGAAAGTGTCAGATAAATTAGTCTACTGTCGACCACCAATACATCGTGATTTAATTTCACAAGATTTTCGTTTGGTTTACTGCCAAATTTAGTAATAGTGCAATTTTTTCTCCGTTTTCACTAAAAATTTTCACTATAACTAAGTGTTTAATTACCACTGAAGAAACAGTGATAGTGCATAAATGCCCAATCCTGGTTACTGATACATTTATATAATTATAACAATTAAAAGGACTCTAGAAGAATGTTCATCTTACCTATTGTCACATCTAATTTCTTTCAAAGTTCACGGTTTGTAAGACCCATGTCGCATACTGCAGCAACTAATTGGGAACCAGCATTTTTGAGTACCACAATTATGGACAGCAATGGGTTTTTTGTCATTTGGCAGTCAAACTCAAAAAAACCCGGGTTGCTTGCAGGACTTTTGCAACCTCCTTCCTATTAACACTTGCACATAATTTTCGGACTGACTGACGTAGTCTCTTGCCTAATCGTATTCATATGCTTCAACGACTTTCATTTCGTCAAATGCAAGCACACAAATTTTGTCATCATTACAAAGATCTGACCTGTGTTGTATAAAATCAATCGACAATCGACCCTCATTTATATCACATTTGCGATACCAACCCTTTGGCATACAAATGGTTGCCCGTGGTCCAGCTGCGTGTAAGCAAAGTGCGCTGGAAATGTCTTGCTGTGACACTCAGTGAATATTTTTTTCAAGCTGCTTATTACAGCATTCTTCCAGGTCAGCTGCTCCGTACCTTATTTGCTTGGGTCAAACTCCAAAACCTGTTTCTTCAGCTCAGATATCTCAAGCTGCATCTGCGATTCCACAACTCTAAAGGTAGAAGCATGTTTCAAAAATTAGCATATTTCATCAAAAAATTCAGAGTATGTATAATTATACATACTCCGTTTGCATTTCGCAGTCTCTAGTAAGAACTTTAGTTGTGTCAGCCAAAGAAGGCAGTCAATTAGAGCTAAAAATACATAAATTTGTACATATACTTGTATGTCGCAAGAGGTGATTACCACAAAAAAAAAAAAAAAATATATATATATATATATATATATATATATATATATATATATATATATATATATATATATATATATATATATATATATATATATATATATATATAACTGGTAATTTGGTTTATTTCCAATAAGAAAACCGATAGCATGGGATTCTGTGGCACCTAAAACCAACTTTAATTCCGATTTGAACATAATACCAATAATGTCAGAATTCATGACACCGAAGTAAATTTATTGTCGTTTTTAAAACCAATTTCGACAGCTATTGGATTCCCTCACGACCTGTATATTATGAGCCATATCTTGATCTGATCATGATTTTTAACGTTCACCAAAATATTTTGTCTCAATAGAAAGCCATAAAGATTTTTTAAAAACGTGGGCGCAGAAAGCAGTAGTTTAGCGCACAATTGCCACATTATTTCAAAATTTCTTGCATTATTGCAACAATTTGTGAAATAATTCAGTGCACTGGCCAATCATAGCGCAGTATGCGGTCGCAAGCACAACAGTTAAAGTACATTTCATTGAAATCAAACGTGGTAGAGTGATTCTTTCGATATTGATTAGCAGATTTGCATATTTGAAAATGTAAACAATGTAATAAAGACATTTTATCTGTTCAAATTCTCTGTGGAAAATATCTCCACAGAGTGTAATTATGATCTATCATCTGACCACTCACCTACGGTAATATCTATAAAATCACCAAGCCCCCAAGGTAATTGCGTTAGAAAGAAAATAGACTGGTTAAAATTCAAGAAATATATAAATTCCCATCTTCCTCTGAGTACTGTATTAAGAAATGGACACGATGTAGACTCAGCACTCAAAAAATTCAACCAGCTGCTCTCATTAGCTCTCAGCTCAGCCACCTGCACAAAGGTATGCAAGCAATCAAACTATAGCCCATACACACCAGCCGATATAGAATTGCTAGTAAGACAGAAAAGAAGACTCCGAAGACAATGGCAAGAATTCAGATCACCGAATCTGAAAACACAGCTACAGCACTGCACTCGAAAGTTAAAGCAAGCCTTAAAAAATAAAAACAACAAAGAGTTAGAAGAGCACATAGCGAAATTAGCACCTGGTGAAGCGTCAGACTACTCTTTGTGGAAATCAGCAAAAAACTCAAATCGGCCAATTCTCACTGATTCCCCCATCCGTTTGAGTGACGGTAATTGGGCTAGAAGCAACTGTGAGAAGGGTTTGGCTTTTGCAAACCACCTAAAAAGTGTGTTTACACCCAATCCACCCTCTTCACAGTCCTCATTACAAAAATTAACTTCTCAACCTTGCTCAATAACGCTCAAAATTAAAAAAAAGGACATATTCAAAGCAATTTATAAAGATTTAAACCCAAAAAAATCACCTGGTCCAGATAAAATTACCGGTAAAATGATAAAAGAGCTACCTCCGGCTTCAGTAATTCATCTGATGCACATTTTCAATGCTATCCTTCGTATTAAACACTATCCCAAATGCTGGAAAACTTCAAAAATTATTATGATAGCAAAACCAGGAAAAGACTCTACAAAAGTTGCATCGTACAGACCTATCAGCCTCCTGCCTCTACTTTCTAAAGTATTCGAAAAGCTACTTGTCATGAATATAACTCCATTTATTAATCTCAACCAACTGATTCCTCAACATCAGTTTGGATTTAGAAAACAGCACGGCACAATAGAACAAGTCCACCGCATTGAAACTCTGATAAGGAACACTATTGCTCAGCTGTCTTTCTTGATATCACTCAAGCTTTCGATAAAGTATGGCACGATCGCCTTATTTACAAACTCAAGCTATTACTGCCTGCAAATGTCTCCTCATTGCTTAGTAGCTACCTCACGAAAAGACAATTTCTCTTACATCACAAGGATTTCACAACAAATCCATTGGATATTCACGCTGGCGTTCCTCAAGGAAGCGTTTTGGGCCCCTTACTGTATCTCTTATACACTACAGATATGCCCAGCAATAACTATACATTTATATCGACCTTTGCAGATGATACGGCAATATTGTGCTCTCGCTCTAACCCCATAGAAGCTACTAAACTCCTGCAGACTCATATCGATTCTCTCGAAATCTGGCTAGCAAAATGGCGTATAAAAGTCAATGAATCAAAGAGCGTACATGTAAACTTCACGCTAAGGCCAGATACATGTCCCCCACTTAAAATTAATGGCCAATCAGTTCCACAATGTTCCTCAACAAAGTACTTGGGTATTCACCTCGACAGAAGGCTGACCTGGAAAAATCACATAGAGGCAAAGAAAACTCAGATCAAGCTTAAAATTAATCAGTTATGGTGGCTGATACACAAAAGATCAAAGTTGAATCTCGAATACAAAGTGCTATTATATAAAGCAATCCTGAAGCCAATCTGGACTTATGGTATTCAGTTTTGGGGCACCGCATCTCCCTCAAATATCGAAAAATTGCAGCGAATACAATCCAAGTGTCTGCGAATTATTGTAAACGCGTCTTGGTATATGAGGAACGTTAACATCCATCGAGATTTAAATGTACCCACAATTTCTGAGGAAGTTGCAATGTCTTGCAGAAGCTACATTCAAAAATTACACAGTCATCAGAAACCCCTTGCTAGGCAATTGTTGCTGAGCACGGGGCATCGTCGATTAAAAAGAAAAGACACACTGAATATGCTGTGAAATTGCTATACCTCGTGACTCAACAAATTGTGATGGAACGTTGGGAATATCACATAATTTTATTTAGTTTGTAAGATTTGATTACTTATTGTTAGTTTCTAAGTAATTTTAAAAAGATCCAATAAAAAATGCTTGTTAAAAAAAAAAAAAATTCTCTTAATAATTTACTTCATTTCTTCCTTAACAGACTTAAGAGTAACAAGTGGCACAAGTACCAATAAGAAGTCATCAATAGAAGCGACAGAATTAACACCACAAGCTATATCACACGGAGAGTTTTCAACTGGTACTTTGGCTGATGAGTTGCCTTTGACATTCGATTGTGAAAATGATACCCAATTATCCTCGCACACAGATCAAGAGATTTGTATAGATCGTAAATTTAGTTTAGCCGTTGAGTCAAAGCATGGAATTATGGGTAGGTATCAAATAACATCCGATCTGTATGTCGTGGGTTCAATCCTCGACTGAAGCACAACTTTAATATCGAACGATTTTTCTTTCGAACGGTAGTCATCTGCCGGCAAGCAATTGGCAATTCTTCCGACAGTAACAATTTGCCATGGGGAAGCTTCTAAAAGAACTCGGCGACAAAGCTCAGAAAAAGTGATGTCGCAAGAGTTCTGTCGTTCGGACCCGGCTAAAATAAGTAGGTCCCTACTGTACTGGAAGAGAAGTTTTGTCAAAGGGCCCTTTGGGGCTTATAAGTGCCTCATATTTATTTAATATTTTTTTTGTATCAAATAACATTTAAAAAAGTATTAATATATTCTTGAACTTTTCAGAATATGAAGGTTCACCACGTCGTATTGGAAAGACAAGTTGCAAATTGGAAGAAGAACAAAAACGTTCGTCCAATGCACAGCACACCCAAATGATACTTCATAATATGCACAATATATCTACATCAATTAATTGTAGTACACCCGGCTTTACAGCACCAACCAATAATGGTTCACCACAACCCCAATATCCGGCAAGACCAGGATTTCCACAGGTAAGAACATTATGCAAATTTCAATTTTTACTTGGATAAACATTCCACACTTTCTTTCGATACTCTAAAACATCGATCGGATCAATATGTGAGATGTCGCTTTAATTGTGAGCAATTAAATTTTATAGCCAGCTGCGAACTGTCTGAAGTAAAGAAGTTTTGTTTTCACGTTGAATTATATGTTTTGCTTAACCTATTTAAATTGTTCGGAGCGTTATGTGTCAATTATGTACTTGCACTAAAATAGGAGAGAAGCAAGTAAGCTTAAGCCATTACTGGCATTTTTCGGCTTTTTGAAGAGGTCCATTTTATTTCTTTTCGACAAAATATTATGTACTATTAATTTGGCAGAACTTATAGTGTCTAAGATCAACGTACTATAAGTAGTGCGAACCTATAGTTTCTCAAACCACTTCGTAAATCAATCTGGTGAATGAAATGGTTGGAAAACCAATCCAAATTCAAGATGTTGTTCGAAGTTGTTATAAGTGACTGTGATACGAAATAACACAATTGTCTGTATCGCACATAGGACTAATGCAATTAATAAAATGTATTAGGTATTTCATTTTTTGTCCAATTTTGTTTTTGGTACCTAATTAGGAAGGTAATATTATTTTCAAGGCGGTCGAATAATCAAATAATTTAAATATAAGCATAATTTAAGTTTGCTAATTTTCAATTGAATTCTCGTTCAAAGAGAATTATATCACCAGCACGTGGAAGTACATCGCCAATAATGGTGGCTAACTGTAGTGCCAGTAACAATAGTAACAGTAATGGCTATATTAACAATAAAACACTACATCAATATCATAAACTGGTGCATCAGCAGCAACAACAACAATGTCAACACTCACCAAATGTGGAGAATAATGCAGAAGATACAAGTAATGATATCTCCGAAATTGGTACCATATCTGATGTAATTACGCCGGATACTATGATATCATGTGCTGCGTCGAATGTCATAACAACAACAACAGCCACGACTGCAACCACGAGCGGTAATGCCTTGAGCACACCTACGGTGAAATCTTCGACATTTGATTATCTCTATGAGTTCTCAGAGACCCGAAAGGTACTCGAAGAATTCTTCAAAGGCCCATCCAATGATGACAAACACATTGAGAATGGCAGTGATATTGACAGTATTGTAAGTATCTGTATCATTTGTATTTATAAATTTATCAGATGTATATTTTAGCTACGCAACTTCTTCGTGTGTTATATCGTAGTTTGCATTTCGTACAGGACGTCGATTAATTACAAAAAATAGGCAAAAATATATCAATATGGGAAATCCACATCGTTAAAGTTTTTAATTTTGCTAATTGTACAAACAAATTAAATTTTAATACAAAACAAATTCGACCAACATATTAATTATTATACCTTCCTTTTTTGCAACAATCCGTTGCTGACAAGCTAATTTGGTCGATAAGGGCATGATGCGAATAACACACAAAATTATTCCAACTTCCTCAGGGGCACGTTTATTTGTTCTATAACTTGAAAAACATTTCTTTCATATTAAATATATATCACAACATTATAATAACCGTGCAAAAAACTGTGCGACTAATCTCTAAAGAGCTTTATATTTAGACATACATATTTAGACATTTTTTACACTTTCAAGTGTTCCGATTTTAAGTCAGCAATAATAATTTACAGTTTAGCGTAGCTGGTTGAGCGTCGGTGATGGAACATACGATAGCAAAACACGTGATGTTGAGTACCAAGTTCGAATCCGAGGAGAGTAGCAAAAAATACGTAAATTTAAATTTGAAATATATGAGTAGTTCATTCCATATAAAGAAATAATTAGGGACGAGACTCTCTGAAGATACTTATATCAGACATCAAAATCAAAAAATCAGCAACAGCACTCTCACAGAATATTTTGGACACAGCTGATTTTGATAATACGACAATAGGTGTGTTTTCGTACTTTTCCAGTAACAATTACCCAGTAAACAAATTTCTGAGAATTTGACAGCATTCGCTCTCAAAGTGAAAAATATGCCAAAAAGTACAAGAACGCAAAACCAGCAAAAACCTGCAAGTTTCACGAACAGTTGATATTCCATTAAGTAAATTGTAATTGTTCGTTTGCTTGTTAGTTTCTTTTGCTTATGATCAGCTCTTTTTCCTACTTGCAACTCTTAACTGGCATAAATTTGTCCAGTAACAATTTGCAGCTTCCCCTCAAAATGAAATGTCATTTCGCTCTCTCAATTTCCCCTTCTTTGCAAGTTTTTTGGGTACGAGAACGCCAAAAAGTGATAGTTTGTAACAATTATCACAAACTATTGCGTACGAGACCACTCCTAATACTAGGCACTTAGAATACAGGAGAAAATTCGAAGAGTTATGAACACCAAAGAGGACAAAGATATAACATACATTAGGCTTATTCCTTTGCACTCAGTCAGAGTGTGCAAAGAATTTTTTTTATTGGCTAAGATGTGCTTTTAGGTTACGTGTATTAAACATTTGTGAATTTTCAAAAATTATGTTCTATATAGGTGGGTGCTGTGGCTAAATGGTTAGTGTGTTGGCATTCTAATCTGTAGGTCGTGGGTTCAATCCCCGGCTGAAGCATAACAAATTCGGTGCTTTAAGTGCCATATATATTTTTTTATATTTATATATGAGTCTACTTTTTGTAGTATGACATTTTTTTTTATTATAGAAGAAATAAACATGCCCCTGAGGAAGTTGCAACAAAGCGATGAAACATCGGGCAAAGAGATGGAATCATTTTGTTTGTTATTCGCATCGTATCCTTATTGACCAAATATTATTGCAGAAAAGGAATATAATAAAATTTTAGTCAATATTTATCCATGTCTCTAGTAGCTTATAGAACACAATATAGTATGCCATTAAACTGACCAAAATGATTGAACTTTACTTGCCTATCTGTGTAGTCCGCCAGTCGATTCCACTACGCGTTTTCTGCTGTCCATCGAAAATGTGTTCGTCAGTGACCATTTTTGAGAACGTATGGACTTTGTAGGAATTAGACATTCAGATATTCCTATGGATCTCTTACTGGAATATCAAATTCGATTTTGTAGCTGACAGCAATCAGTTTTTAAAACGGTTTTTTCGGATACACAAGGAATTATATTATACGACTACCTTGAAAATGGAAAAACAAAAACAGGACAATATTATTAGTAATTATTTGACTATTTGAACGAAGAAATCAAAGTAAAACGCCCTCATTTAACATGCAAATGATATTTTTCATCAATAAAATGTACCTGCGCACAAATCATTAATTTCAATATCTGAACTACATGAATTGCGATATGAATTGGTCCCACATCCACCGTATTCTCCAGAGTTAGCAACGTGCGACTACTTTTTGCTTCCAAACATGAGAATATGGCTTAAGAAAAAAGACTGCTCAGATGAGGAGGTTATCGCTAAAGCAAACGCCTATTGCAAACCTTTCGAAATCCTATTATTTTGATGGCATTAAGAAAATTTTACGTCACAGATTCATGAAACGAGAAGAAATGTGTTTTCTTTGTTAACTCTAAGTCATCATCCCATGTAGATTAATAATAATTTTACACCTGAAAGGGTATCTATATTCCCGACCGCAGGTTCATCTGTCGAAGGCGTCTTTCTCTGCGGCGACATATCTAACCACACCATTCATTCCCCAGAACTAGGTAGTAGCCGATTATCTGATCAGCAGCGGTACTATTGGAGTGAGATTTGTATTTCCATTGGGCTAATCACCTGCATAGATTTACATTAGAAAGTGCTAAGGATGTAGGATATTCGATAGCCGCAACTTAAGACAGTAAACAAAATTGCGAAGGACAGAAAAAAAGAGGCGAATGTATATGTACATATATACTTAATTAATATATATTATTGTTTACGTCTCTTATTACCGCTTCATCTCCAAACAATGGACGTTACTAACATATGTTTATTTGTTAATACCTATATAGTTTATTTGTTCAATGAATGAATGATTTTAATTTAATTCGAACATTTCAAACACCCAACTGTGTAGACTTTGCCTTAACCTCACCATAATATATTTATATAATATAGTCTTACATTTTCATTTCTTTGCCTCTCTTATTTTTGTTTTTATTTTTTATAGGATATACAATATGAGTTCCATAGTAATTTAGATGATGATTTGGATGTTGAAGAAGTGAACTACGATGAAGAAATTCTTGATGTTGTTACGGACGATGTAGCACAATACACACAAAAACAACAGCCACAGGAGGATCACATCAAAGAGAATGCACAGCAGCAGCAGACTAACCACAACAATCAACTTACTCAGCCACAAAAGTCACAATATGAGGGCACCCTGCAATTAAATTCGATACAACTAGCAAACCGGCAACAGAATTACGGCGGCTATACGTTAAATTGTCATAGACGTCACTTTGACACAAATCCATTGATTCGTGATTTTGATTTCTTTTTGGATTCGGCAAGTCGTAGTAGTACAGATCAAATCGATCATCAAGATGATTTTAACCATTATTCACCCGAAGCAACTGACTATGACTCTAATTTTGGTGATTTGGATAGTAAGTGATGTGATAGACTTTTTGACTCTTTGATATAGTTTTTGTTAAAAAATAATCTAAAACTAATGTTGCTCAACGACTCTCTTTGGCATCTCCACCTAAAATGATGATGAGCAATAATGTCGAAACCGCAATTTTTGCAAAGTTTTGCTCGAAAATTATTTTGATGCAAAAGTACTATGAAACCAGTGAGGATATGATTCCTGAACTTCGGTCGAACGGAACATTCATCCTTAAATTCCTTTGTCTGCGCCTACCACTATGACTACTCTTTTGTATCACTATTCCTCGATAGAACCTTATATGCAATGCTAAGTAGGCTTATTCCATAGTAGTTGGCGCAAATTGTGGGATCTCCCTTCTTATGTACGGGCAGAGAACACTGAGCCTTCAACCGTCGGCCATGCTTTCATCCTACCATATTCTACTCATGAGCTCATGAGTCCATGCTGGTGAGCAGTTCATTGCCTCCGGTCATAAACAACTCGGCAGGCACGCCATGAGCGCCTGCAGCTTTGTTAAGACTGCCTCTAGAAAACACAATTAAAACACGATATCTGCTAATTTTTCGGTATATTTATTCGAAATATTCTCCTACTGATTCAATACACTTGTTACATCGATTTAATAGTGATTCAAACGCGTGTTCAGCTCATTTCTCGGAATTGCCTCCAGTGCCCTCGTCGAAGACCGTTGTATGGTCTAAATGTCAGTTTTGGGAACAAAAAGAAGTGGCACGGTGCCAAATCAGGTGAATATGGCTGGTGATTCAACACACAGATCTGATTCCGAGCCAAAAATTGACGAACAATGAGTGCTGTGAGACTCGGTGCATTATCGTGCAACAGAGACCAAGTTTTTGGATCGCGGTATTCTGGTCGAACACGACTGATCCTGGACATCAAACGCTTCAAAACTTCGAGGTAACATACGGAAGTAACTGTTTGACCAGTTGGAACAAATTCTTTGTGGATAATTCCTTTGCTATCGAAGAATGTGATGAGCATTGTTTTGATTTTTTATGGAACTTTTCGTGTTGTTTTTGGCTTGTGGTGAGTTTTTTGATTTCCATTCCGCACTTTGACGCTTGGTTTCTGGATCGTATTGGAAACACCATGTTTCATAACCCGTAACAATTGTTTAGATCATGTTTGCAGCTGCAACCATGTCTCTAGAATGACTGACTCTGATTAATTTTTGGTCCTCGGTCAATGTGTGTGAAACAAATCTCACGCAGACCTTCGTTTTGCCCAAATCCTCGTGAAGAATGAGTCGGATAGTTTCTCTGTTGATGTTTAAGGCCTCTCCCATCATTTTCACTGAAGCATTTCGGTCTTCTGTAATAAAATCACTAACTTTCTGGATCGCCTCCGGCGTCCGCACTGAAATTGGCCTTCCTTCTTTTATTTCATCTTCCAGCGACTCTCAGCCATCCACAAACCGTTTATGCCATATAAAAACATTTGATCTTGATAAACAAGCATCGCCATACGCTTGCTGCATCATTCCGAATGATATATATATATATATATATATATATATATATATATATATATATATATATATATTATATATATATATATATATATATATATATATATATATATATATCGTTCAGGTATCCTTAGAAAACATTTACGTATAAAAGGATTATCATAATGGATCCATTTTTCATCATCAGGTTACAATGCAATGCAAAAACCCATTCCTCTCCAGCAGCAGTTTGCATGTAAAATAGTAAAATATTGTCGTTTTATATCTCTTTGTTTCAATTCATATGGCACCCAATTTCGTTGCTTTTCCACCATTCCCATGGCTTTCAAACGGCGCGAAATGGATTGTTGAGTTACTCGCATTGAATTTGCAAGTTCCTGTTGCATTTGACATGGATCTTGATCCAAGAATGCTTCCACTTCTTCGTCTTCAAATCTTTTTTTTGTCCTGGATGTTATTTGTCTTCGATATCGAAATCACCCATTTCAAAGCGAGCGAACCATCACCGTCACGTTTTTTCTGTTGGAACATATTCAGGATAAGTTTCTTGCAGCAAACGATAACTTTCAGTAGCACTTTTCTCTTGATTAAAGGACAAAGGAAATACTTCGCTCAAATGCTGCTTTGCCGGCACGTAATTCGACATTTTCAATGCAATAAAAAACTTGTGTAATTTAACTTATTTCACTTTGACAGACCAGATGAAATAGATGATAGAGTAGCAAACGCTGCTACTCTATCAGCTAACGTAAATGTAACGTCAGTAATGAAATGCATATTTTCAATTTGTATGTAAAACACCCTTATATAATATTTCTAAGGAAAGTTAAGGAAATTCAATCAAATTGACGTACAGAAGCCTTTTTATACGTAAGTGTTTTCTAAGGATGCCTGAAGAATATATAATCAAATTAGCCTACAGCGTCATCTAACGTACGGCTAATAAAAAACGAGCCTAATAAATGAGTTCGTATCAAAAGGCCATTATGGCAAACATAAACCTAATTTAATGATAATTTGTGTTTATTTCACACAAGGATTTATTTAAGGATATTTGACATTTAAAGCTATCACTGGCTTGTCGCACTGTGTAGTAACTCATTGTGAATTTATATTTATATGTATATATATATATATATATATATATATATATATATATATATATATATATATATATATATATATATTTATATATATATATATATATATATATATATATATATATATATATATATATATATATATATATATATATATATATATATATATATATATATGTATTAAAACGAAGTATTTTGATAAGATTGATCGAAACGTGAATACTTTTTCATATTGTGAACAAACCTTTATTCTGTATTCAGAGCCGTAGGTCATTTTCGGGACCACTATTTTTAATACTACCACATGTAATATATTTCGTTAACATTATAAATATTTTTTCTTTTATCATTTTAAGACCCTCTTCCCATCCCGCTTTGCGATAGGGAGTTTTATCCAATTGTTTAATTTCTTTTAGTATCTCTTGTCGAAGCACTATGATTTTGCTTATACAATTTAGCGAATTGGACTAATTCGGATATTCGATTATTCTCTGATTTAAAAAATCCATTAAAGGCATACATAAAAAGAGCCCTGCGACTTCCTATTTTAAAATTATATTTCAAAATATAGCATCGAATACAAATAGGGCCACTCAGAGCAACTATTATTCTTTGTTTCGCAGCAGGTTTCTCAGGAGATGTAAATGGTATTTCAACATTATGCTCGAATTATGCTAAATGCTATGCATCTAGTATGCCTGTGCTGGAAGACGGCCTTTCATCTGGACATACCTCGGATACGGAGAATAACAATCAACACGATCTTAATAACGGCACACAGCAACACCAGCAACACCAGCAACAACGTAATTTAAATTCTCCTCATCCATCACTCGATAGAGGCATATCAATGCTGATGGATGTAAATCGCATATCGATGGATAATAGCAATAGTAGCATCAATAATATAGACTCAACTACCTTGACCACGGAAGAAGGAATAGAGGAACAAAAGTCACACTCGCCAAATATGATATATGATTCGTACGCACATAATATTGAAAGTCCAATTAACGGTGTTTTAGAAGATTCCGGTCGCGAGTCGGTGCAATCCAAATATGACCGTAATGTTCGTGGCCTCGAAATCCTCGGTCAAAGTCCAACTAGTAATAGCAAAGTATTTAAAAACATTGATCCTGAATTAGATTCATTGTATTCCATCAGTAAGTATATATGCATATAGTACAATAAGTATATAGTATTATTTTATTATATTATTATTTCAGGTATTTTTCATCGCACTGACATGGTGCAAATGACACCACCACCACCTGCTCCAGCGCCACATCGTAAACCAAATGTATCTAATTCGGAATCAGAAATACTTCAACCAACTCCTTATAAGGACTTACGTTCGACTATAAATGCAACTTCTCCATCAATCACAGCTGCTGCTGTAGCCTCCTCGGCTAATCACATTAAAACTATTATAAGCAGCAAAATGCCCACCCAGCTAAATCTAACTATAGATCAAACTAACCAGGCTCAACCGCCTTGTTTACCAGAACGCAATCCGCAACGTACACCTTCGCCTGTGACAAATTCTCCAGTATGGTTGCCACGCCATGTAGACGATAACGCCAATAATAATCTACTTGAATCATCATCGGATAGCCACCTCAAAAATTTAAGTGTCGATGAAGACGACGTTGATACTGACTTAGAAACAGATCGACTATTGGGCCATCAACGTTTGGATGATCAAAGCTTCTATAACGAGAACAAACCGTGGGAGCGTAAACCCCGCTCACTGCTCTCAAAAGTCTCACCAAAACAGCAGTTGGCGTGCACGAAAACTCGTAATGGATATAATGCATTACTTTCATCGACACCGGAAAATCCACCGCCGATACCACCTAAGAATTCAACCATCAAATTACTTGATATTGGCGGCTCAATATCATCGCCCGACCATAGTGATAAGTCACCAATCGAATCAATTGATATGAAAGTTTGCGTCAAGATGGGAAGTCCAGCTGATTCAGACGGTTCTGGTTGCATAAGCGATAATAGCAATATAAAGAAAGACGCGCAAATTGTGAACAATATGAATTGCGAAGATGATCAAAACGGTGGTAATGGCATCGATGCAAGTGATCATACCAATAACTTTGTCTCGAACACAACAAACGGAGAGAAAAAAGTTAAAAAGAGTAAGAACAAAGAAGGTAAATGTATTGGGTTTATCTTCAGGCAAGTAGTGTCGTTTCACCGATTTTAGACAACTTTTAGGTTGTACTGATTGGAACAGCATTAACGTAAATGAGGATTGTGAACACACGATTATTTAAAATTATAGTAGTGAGAAACGATCGGTAATTACAAAATAATTCAATATTAGCCTCAATAGTATCTCATTTTACTGTCGGTAAATAAGAACGTTTAAATATTGCTTTTCCTGGATAATGCTGTATTGTATTGCATAGTATTCTTTGTGATATGTAAAGGCAACAAAAGAACCAACTAAATCTAAATACACATTTAAATATACACATTATTATTATTACTACAGGATGCGCTGCTCAAGAAGATGCGAAATAAAACACTATAAATAATAGTTGATCTAGTGCGAGTGCCAAATGGAATCAGTCGCCAAGGCAAACACAAATTTAATCGATGCTTTCAATAGCACAAACCGTTTTCAATTAAGTCATTTTTGACTTAATTAATTGCTCTTTTGCAAAACTGTGTATGAAAACAGCATAACAAACTTATAGTACTACTGCTTGAAGTACCATTTGAAGTACCACTGTTTAGTGGTGTTCATGACATTAAACATGGCCTTGAGCATCATTAGTTATCGCCCTTCAAAAGTCTTTGCATATTACGCGTAAGTCTGACGAGTTTCATCGCGTTGTAAACATCGCTTGGTTAGGCTGATATCATACTAGCAACACTTCGACGAGGGAAAGAGAGAGAGAGAGAGTAGTTTTAAACACATTTGCACCCGTACAAGAGCAGGGAACAACGCAAAAAATCAGTATTATATAGTACTGTTATTTATTTTCTGTGTTATGCTGCAACTAGCCACCGACGTAGCGTACGTACGTCGGTTGCAGCATTATGCTGCAATTAGCCACCGACGTAGCGTACGTACGTACCGTTCGTACGTAAGAGCAAAAATTTGTCAAAAGTTATGGCCGTAGCAGCGACGGAGAAATCGACTGTTCTTTCTTATATACATACATAACAATGTTGCCATGTAACACTGTGCGTGCATGCTTTTAATCACACTTACCATTTTCATGATCAAATTTCATAATATATATGTTATAAACTAAAAAAAAAATTAATATACGTGAAGTATATTTTAATAAATAACTAAACACGATAATAGTTTTGATTAATTAAAAAAAAAAACTAAACTTTTTTAGTTAAGTTTTTATTCATTTATAAAAGTCTAAGCTGGTAACCCTGTAAACATATAGAGCTGACACATTTTTACGTAAAAAATCAAATTGCTGTTGATTCTCTCCGCTACGAGCAACGTCTACGTCACCGTCATACGTTGGTGAGTTTTCGTTAACACGGCATTCCCATAAGATAGGTCGTGTCAGCTGACACGTTCTACGTTTTTACGTCGGTGGCTAGTTGCAGCATTAGTACTGCAACATTTGTCCCTTCAGTGAACTTCAGTCATGGGAGCGGATCACATTTGTTTCTGCGACAACTGTATCGGACTTATGCTGCAACTAGCCACCGACGTAAAAACGTAGAACGTGTCAGCTGACACGACCTATCTTATGGGAATGCCGTGTTAACGAAAACTCACCAACGTATGACGGTGACGTAGACGTTGCTCGTAGCGGAGAGAATCAACAGCAATTTGATTTTTTACGTAAAAACGTGTCAGCTGATCGCTCTATATGTTTACAGGGTTACCAGCTTAGACTTTTATAAATGAATAAAAACTTAACTAAAGAAGTTTAGTTTTTTTTTTAATTAATCAAAACTATTATCGTGTTTAGTTATTTATTAAAATATACTTCACGTATATTATTTTTTTTTTAGTTTCTAACATCTAATTTATGAAATTTGATCATGAAAATGGTAAGTGTGATTAAAAGCATGCACGCATAGTGTGACATGGCAACATTGTTATGTATGTATATAAGAAAGAACAGTCGATTTCTCCGTCGCTGCTACGGGCATAACTTTTGACAAATTTTTGCTCTTACGTACGAACGGTACGTACGTACGCTACGTCGGTGGCTAGTTGCAGCATTATTAGTTGCTTTATGTAACGTAGAATTTACAAAATAAAGTGTTTGTTCTGCATCCCATGGCGTCCAGCGCTGAGGCGCAACTCTTAAACCTGGGATATCGCAACCTGATAATACCTAAATGATGTTTGTTGACTGACGCCGAAATTTTTAATAAATTTCCCGCGTGGAGGTATGATTCCCTTTAGCCGGTGCAGCCTCAATGATATACAATATTGTATCATTTACGTAGGTGGCTAACCAGAATAATATAATATTTGTTTTGCAAATAAACTGAATTTGGAATAAAATATAATATAATGCAAATAAACAATTTGGAAAGCTTATCTTTGTTACTACCAACATTTAGATACTCAAAAAATACTGCGTTTACGTATCACAGGTTATACTCAGGGTATGGCCAGTTATTAAATGATTGACAGTTTACTTTGTTACATTCTACAGAAGAACGTCAGTGTGCATATCCTCGTTTACAATTCCTCGAATTTGTTTAAATATAAATACATACAAACATATGTAAACTCTAATATAATTTAAAAATCTTGTTTTTACATGCGTTCCGTGTTTCGTTTCGTTCCTTTTAAACGAACATTTTGTAAAACCACTTTGAACACGACGTATAAATATTTTGTAAGATGTTTTTCTTGTCATATTTATATACATATATATATATGTATGTATATATATATATATATATATATATATATATATTTATATATATATACATATATATATGTATATATATATATATATATTTATATATATATATATATATATATATATATATATATGTGTGTGTATATATATATATATATATATATATATATATATCTATATATATTTTATATATACATATATATATATATATATATATATATATATATATATATATATATGTACATACATATATGTATATATATATTATATATACATATATACAGTGATGGTCCAGTATATCGAATTATATAATGTCCAGGGTCGTACGCTATTTCGAAAAATCTTTATCCCCTAATTAAAAGCAGAATGAGAAGTTGAATTAATTTTGTAAACTATTCATTCATTTATTTGAAAAAGAAATCACACACAAAACATCAGTAAAATTCGTCTTGTAGAAGGACTGAATACATATTGTATGTCATACAAAAATATATCAGGCGTCAAGCACCGAAGTTTTCACATTTTTTAGAACCCTAGTGCTATTTTTTTTACAATGATTTGATTTAATTTTGAAATTCCAAAATTTGTAGAGATCACTTTGTTTGTTTTTTTTTCAATGATTTTGATTTTATCTGCCAATGAAAGTCGCTTACTTACGAAAGCACAAACGACAATTTCAAATAAAATCCAGGAGCTTGTAAAGACATTTTTGTCCAAAGAAAAATAACAAAAATATTGCTGAGATCATAGGCCCGTAGTCATAGTTGAACTTAAAATCGTCTTAAAGTTAGAATGGACTCGTTGACAGATTTTTGTATGGAAAATATGTCAAACAAGTCAATTATGACTTCAAGATAAATCTAGCCATAATATTTTATCTATAAAATTATTATTCTGTGTGGTAAAGGAAAAATATACGTAATTAAATAATGTCTCGTGAGTTTACTTCGAAATCGTCAATTGCATTGCATACGTTCAAAGCAAAGTGTAGACAAAGTGCATTGCGTTCTTAAACGTCAGAAACAATTTATCGATATGCATAAAGCATTTAGATAAAGCATTACTTACAATAATGATATCGTAGTCTTGTTTTATTCGACAACACCCTATCTTTGTACCAAAAACAACATAGATGCAAAGATTCACAAAGATTGATATTTATTTTATACATAAATTTCAAAAAGAACGAATTCTGCAAACCTATTCCAATTGACTCTTTTGCTTAAACTCCAACTCCTTCGCTTAAGCTCCAAAAACAATTTATCCGTTATTTGTTGGAGTTTAAGGGAAAATTAGATTCTGATTTTTAGTTGTTTTATTCTCCACTGTGGTGCTTTTTTACAGTGAGGAATGCCAAATGGTTTTTATATTCGTGCGTTTAAATATCATGAAATTTAAGTTTAAAAGAGCATATTCAAGATCGTTTTTGAATATTAGTTTAAAAGACCAGTAAAGAAGTAACTATTTTGTGAAAATCAATATTGTTACGTTTTTATTTTGTGAACTTTTAATTCTACTCGAATCAACCCTGTTCGACCTCTGGATTCTGTCAATAATAACCGTAACACTTATTTTGTACTAA